>JTDE01004629.1:9197-58645 GCA_014338405.1 Paragonimus skrjabini miyazakii | reverse complement strand
CTTCTGTGTTGACTGAGACCAATTTTGATGGAGAAGCTCCGGTCACAGTTGGCACAGTCAAAGATTATGGCAGGCTGGGTGTCCACTTCCTGTTCTGGACCATTCCTGCGTCGATGCATACGAGTATGCGCCGACAAGCCAGCATTCGATTTGCAAATCTGACCACATTCTGAACAGGTGTACTCCGCTCGCCTATCCTGTGTACTGGTAGTTGCCTGCACGGAGGTGCCGGCGGTAATTTCATTGTCTTGATCGAAGGTTACCAGTATGATTAGAAATAGGTAGAGTGGTTGGCCCTATCTGGAGTTGCTGAACTCTTAGCCGGTCAAGGTTTGCACCGAGATCGCTCAGTCGGCACCACGAGGAGGTGGTTCAGCGCGCCGACTATACCGGGCATTATCTAATAATTATTTACGCACATCATAAATTCGCCTGCGTTCATTTTATATTGTATGCTCTAATACACTTGTCTTAATTGTCTATCCTATTCAGTGTAATGAAATTTCATTTGGACCGGCGGTGTGATAGATTAGATCGACTAAGTGTGTTGCGCAGTTACTTATCAGTAGAGTAGGAAAATGTTAACAACTTAACAACCGTTGTTAGAAGCTGGTTAGCAAACGCTTTCTAATAAACATCACCCGATCAGCTGGTTAAAATACAGTCATCTAATTGTCTAATCTTTTCCATCGGGGATTCCCCAAAATGTTTTCTAATTTTCCACTGTCATCGAATTAACTGTGATCAACTCAAATTTGCCATGACGATATGAAATGAAGAGTCAGCTGAAACTTTGACCAATAAATTCCCCTTCTTACAAATAGACCGTTTGATCTGTGACAATTGTGAGGCTAAGCTTAATTTTTTCGGTGACAAACGGGGAATAACATTGTTTGGTCCGATTTTACTTTGCCGACGAGTGGCATTGTTTATTCCAGAATCATTGCGTGTTTCACTCAGTATGATTACTTATTCTCACTTATGTTGATAATAAAGTACACGGGTACACATGAGTGAGTACAGACGTTGGAAAGTACGAATAAAAAATGCAAATTCGAAATTGTTTTCACATCTGGAGGAGGTGCGAAGACTTAGGTTAACACGGCTCCTATCTAATATCGCCCAAAGACTTAGACCACAATCAGGATTGACCGTGCTGGATACTAAGCATTGATCATACCAGCAGGGCAGAGTGGACATTACACAGAATGTCATACAAAGCTTAACTGCCGTACATGAATATATTTTATCGACCGTTTCTTCTGTGCCTGTTCCAAAGCAATGGAGTCATCTGAAACCACTTTGTTGTAATTGCACCCACAATAGCTACTGCGTCTCATACTTATGCACTTCGGTTGAATAAAACTTGCATGTTAACTGTGTGCACTATGCTCACAGTGCCTGCTAAACCGAAAAAACCATCCTTGTTAAGCATTTTTTTGCCGCGCGATCGAAGGTGGCACCTTAGGGGAATACTGCTTGGAATTACGCATTTCTCCATAATCTTCAAACACTTGCGAAGGAATTTCGAGGTGGCATGACGTATAAATTGGAACATTAAAGGATTTACGAAGCAAACCAATGAACGTGGATTTGGATTTCATGGTGAGACTTGTGCTCAAACATGTGTTTGGGTTATACAACGGTTGTTCATGAAAGTAAAAAAACACTTTCAACACCAAAACTGATAACTGACTTAAGGAACAACAATTACACATATACGAAGCGCTTGTCGGTTATTAATACGGTCTGCACCATAAACTTTCCAATCACCCCCATGGTTTTTATTATAGCGTACGTTAAACAAGTTAGCAGAGAGAACAGTTTACAATCAACTTTACGATATATGACTACATTTCGAAAGCAGCTGAATTAAAGTTTTATGGAAATGTGAAACCTGCTGAAAATCGTCAAGGATGCATAATTTACTGAATAGAATATTTTCAGCCTGACCTTTCTGTCAGATATGTCAAATTTGAAGTAGACGATCACAATTGATGTGTTCAAAAGTAAATGGAAGGCATCATAGAAAAATACACTGAAGATTTGATTGTACGTTTAAGTTTCAAATGGTTTAATGCACGTATACACATTCGACCATGTGCGATAAAATCAGCGTCAGCATATTGAAATGTCACTGAGAATTGCTTGATAGTTTGCAGTTGTGAAAAATATTTCATGTTAGTGCCATCACACAACACAGTCTTACATTTAGTAACTGTGTGGAACTAGGTCATGTATTCACTGAACTTCTGGATAGTTTTGGGATAACTGGCGATACCTACTTTCAGTGAAGACGGATTAGGACACACATGTGCATCTCGCCACAAGAGTAATTAAAAAGTGCGATGCGTCAAGAACTGAATCACATCTTTTTACCAGCAGTGATCACGACAGAATGACAATACATGATGTATTTGCTTGTGAATACTATTCAAAATGCGAAAGAAAAACAGAAGAACAGCTTAGTTAGATGTTCTCTGTTTGGAAAGGCTACAAACCGAACGGAACAGCTCAGATAACTTCATCTGTACGACTGGGGCAGCTATATGAAATTAAGTAATGGTTTAAAGTATCTCACCCGAAAAGAAAAATCTGAGATGATATATTGACATAAAGAGGAAGCACGACTTAAATGCGACTTACAAAAATGCTAGACACGATTCTCCTGTTAATCTCTGTTTATGCAACGAATACCATCACTTTGATAATTCTGGTGTACTTGATGAATTGTACGCAATGCAGGAACATTACATTGTGCTATACGTTTTTCATACAGTCGTTGCCATCTTTTCCTTCAAGGTTAGATATCCGACAGTTGAGGTGGTTGAACTTTGGTCAAGCGATCTGGCATTGTGATCGCAAAATAATGATACACACAATCAAATTGTCACCGCCCATGAGACAATTTAATCCGATCAGCATACTTCACCTGATATTTGCCTCGTTTTTGTTCATAAGCACATTTTAATTTTATCTATAATTTACTCGATTTCTTTAAGTTTGTTTGAGTGCATGTTTGAGTAACGCGGCCGAAATTATCCAAAACAAACTAGCTGTTGGGAACGTGGACAAAAATCAATATTTTTCAAAGAAAATAATCCGATGCTACAAACGATTTTAAGAAACCATATACACGATAGATCTCCGGACTTAAAAGTGAAATATCGTTTGAACAGAATGGCCAATGTACATGGTGGCAAAAGGTAACTCTCAATTGTTTTGGTCATAGATACCTAGGACTAGACACGATCCAAACGTTATATATCTCATGCCATCTCAAAGATTGTTTATAATCGTGAGATTTAGCCGTTAAAAGCGAAACATCAACACGTTTGAAAATAATAATTGATGGTTTCCGACTAATGAGATATCTGTTCAGGGCAGAAATGTCACTTGATAGCAGTATAGGGAAAAATGCGAGGAAGGGAGTTTTTTCAATTCAACAGCCTAATAGTGACTGTCACACCATTTAAGTTAGTTTTCGAGATTTTCTCCGTATGTGAGGCTGCAGACTAATTGCCTTTATCAGTGGCTTTGAAGAAACCGGAAACATACGCTTTTGTTAGTTTGAAAGGTTTTCAAGAGTTGTTATTGATCAGGGTTTTTTGATACATCCGGAAGTTTTGCTGTCTCTGCTATCCAAAAGCGCGTGCTCACACACAGAATTCAGTCTGCTCGATACTAGATTATCGTGTTTCGTAGTTGCATATTGGTAATTTGAGCATCAATTTGAAAAGCTCTTACGTTTAAATAGATGTTTTATACCATGAGAGTTTCCAAAGAAGCACCGGAGCAGAGTTTCGCCATTATGAGAGCCGCCCAGCAATCTGAACGGGAGTTGAGCCATGTTCCACCTTCAACATGGGTGTTGAGAAAAAGTGAACATTACAACAACTGAATCTTTTACAACACTTATGACAATTCGTCTACCACATCGATCATTATGGTTTGGAGCACATCATCGAATGTATCCAGCTCAGAGGTGACATGACTACCGTTTAATAAGATTGTACGGTACCTCGTTTCAAACTTTAGTGTACATGTGGTTGGTATGTGGTTCACTTCCCCGGATGTGAATTCATCAACTGAACAGGAATTGAACATCATTTAACTAATCACTAACTCATCGATTTTGTTGATTAACTTACCGTCTGTAAGACGTACTGAAAACTGCAATTACTCTCAAAAGTGGCTGATTCGTTGTTGTAACGAACAGGCTACGATCAACAGTGAAAATTATATTACATTTTCAAACAGATAAAACCTTCCTGCATTCTCTGTTCATTCTGACTGTCAGAACAGGGTTTCCTCTAAGTTATGGTCTTGCGGCTGTCTAAGTGAGAATTGATCCAAATGAATCAGCTTGTCATTCGTAATGATTATTCATGTGAAATACGACTGTAGAAGGTTAGCATGTTTGTTTAATGTGGAGTATATTTTAGTCCAAATATGCGATGTAGTGATTGAGTTGTTTTTGAATTGCAACATGTTGACTGAAAAAAGTGAATAGCTTCCGTGACTATCACATTTGAAGCTAATTGCCAACCTATATAAGCCACCTTATCGTGTGAACTCGGTTGCAATCAGTTTAACGTTCATGCCGCTTAGAAATATAACGTGAATTATAGTGGCAAATTTTCATCAGTAAAGTGTCCAAACACTGACGAACCACAACATATTAGATAATTAACATATTATTAACAATTGACTAAACATATGGAATGTAGAACGTTCGACTGACAGGTTTAGATATTATTCGCAACGAAATGTTGGCTTATTCAGGAACGAATGTTCAACTCGGTCACTTTTAACGATCGCTTTCTCAAAGTTATGCCGAAGTTGCTGGGCTTATTGCTCTTCTTTCATTAACGTATAATTACTCGTTTAACATAAATGACTCACAATCCCGAATGAATACAACAGGGTACGCAAACTGGCGTAGTTGTAGTTGTTATCGGCAAGGCGTAGCAACAACTGAAATTCTATATTATTCCTACCGTATGTGCAATCCATGAACATAAATGTACCAGATAGAACTGATAGTGAAAAACCTGAAACACATCACATGTATTGGGGTTTTGCCTTAGAAGTGAAACAGCTTAAACTTAGCCTATCACTCCCATAATAGACGTCACAGGATCATGTGAACATATAGAGTGGCAAGCTGTAACGGTTGGCGTGAACACTAGTTCATTCAGTATTTCACCGAGCTTTCCAAACGTGTCTTTTACACTTGACAGTAGTGAAAGTGCAGTTAGAAGCCGTTCTTCTGCCTATATCTTACTGTGAACTACTTAGCAGCGGATTTGGTTGTTCTATGTTAAACATCAAACTTTGTAACATTTTAGCCTTGCCAAACTTGTTTCTGTGCAATAATGAACTAGCAAACGACGTTTACAGCAATTTTGGATGATTTGATGGGAAATTCCGTGAAGATGTTTTCGACAGCTAAAATTCAATTTGGTTTTCATATATCAAGCTGCTTGCATGCAATGCCTTTGTTCACAAAGTAAGCTCAGAAATTTGCTAAAACTGCTTGCAATATTCTACGTGTTCGTGACCTTCTGTTCAACTCACGCAAAATGAACATATGTGTCATCAATATAGAGAGACTTCCCAAACCATACGAATAGTCAGCTTAAATTCTTTTAACATAAAGTTGCATCTATACATACTTATCTAAAGATATATTCTTGCTACTGAGTGTTGAGCCGGACCTCTTTCTGACGTTATGATCTCATTTGGAATTCAACGCGCAGCTTCAGTTGACCTTCCATATTTCACTTACTGCTTATATTGGCCTTCGTCACAAACCAGCAGCCGTGAATGAACAATCGCGTATTAGGTGATGACATTAAACGTCCGAGCTGTTATGATTCATTAATATATTTTTGTTGTGAATCGATGTATTCTACTAAAGTATGCCACGTTCTCAACACCGACGACTCATGACAATTATGTTCAGTTCTCTCTGACAAACTTAAGTTCTGTTACTGAACCTTAGACCACGTGTCGTTGCTCAAAATTAACCTATAAGACATTTTTTTGAAAGTGAACTTTGGTATGGAATGTGAGATAGAGATGAAGACAACTCTTCTATGCAATCCATTATTTAGTGCATAAAATATCCCAGTTTCTCTTCCAGTGTGAGTATAAATCAGTATGGGATTGACTATATTGATGGCAGAGGAAACAGTGGAATTTCCGGTACAGACATCTTTATGTCAACTTTAGTTGGATGTGACACATTATTTGGATTTGCGAGAATTTTGTGTATCAAAGGACATTTACGACTGCACTATACAGAATCTTAGTTCACAATATTTCAAGAAAGAAGCTGTTCACATTAGAGAGCGCACGTTCCCACTTTAGCACTATGAGAATGTCATCAACGGCTACCCCATGCTTTTGACACTTTCGACCCAAGTAGATGATCATTAACACGGTTACGTAGGTTTGTTTTGTCCATTTTCATCCGCAAGTACGATGTTATATAAACGCGATGTCCTTACCACTTGAGAGCCTATCAGCTGTTACGCGTAATCTGAGTTATTTGGTCTTCTTGTGTTTAATTGTATGGAAGCCTAGCAATTAGCTGTAAGTCATTTTTGATGCACTTGATTATAAAATTGACTGCCGCAAAATGCCTCAAGATTGTGCTCAACCAGGCAACCAGGAAAACATACGCCACACCCGAACTCCGTATACGATTCACTGCATCCTCAGTTGGCAGGTTTTATAACAAAGATAGACTGACAGTTCAGACCTTATATGTGTGTATCTACTCAGTCACGTATTCCTGTCGAACAGGTCATATTGGTAGAACATCAAGACAACGTTAGAAACGAATGCGGAAAACAATCCATAGTGGCTGGGGCACAGTGAACCACGATCAGTCAAGAGTGCTATCCTCACTCATCTGGATGAAAGCGAGGATAAGGCGAGCGCCGATTGAGCCTCCTAATTGATACATTGCGCACCAAGCAACCATCAAAGACCATCCGATTGAACATACTCTGTACTGCCGCGGTTATCGAAATCAGGCTACTTGACTCGGTATCGTGTCATCAAAAGTGGTTTGTTGAAACACCACACCTATCATGGCCACCAGTCCACTGGATCGATAGCCAACCGGTGCTGTCAAACCAATGGACGGGTATGGCACAATAAACCAACCAATTTGCTGTAAATTGATTGACAAGTGACCTACTTTTTCTGGATTAATTCCTATCGTGTAAATTTGTTGATCTGTGAACTGATAAAATTCGTCCCCACCGCTCGCAGTCCCTAATTTTCCCAGTAACCTGACCGTTGTTCTCAATACCTTACCCACCCCGTTTGGTTTTATCGAACTACTGTGTCGTTAAACATCTTGCTGGGTGAATTCATTCCCGTACAGTGAACTCCCAATGTTATGGGGGCATTTGTGTTTACTCCACTAGATGAGAGGATATCCGTCTCAGAGATAACGAACTTAGGTCACCACAGTCAACGTAGGACAGCCCGCTACAATTTTCTCTTGTGTTTGCCAACGCAATGTTTTGCTGACAGAGGCCTGATAGTTTGCACTGCGTTGACAAAAAATCTGCTGGGATTCATTGCCCATCTTATTCCACGTTGTCACAGATGTGCTTGTAGCTCAAGTATCGGATGGGATAAATGGTTAGAAGAACGGCAACAAGAAAAATGAAAATGATGGTTATACAACCTAGAAAAGATAGACTCTGTCGATGCAGTAGACCCCATGGCGACGTTTCAAGAAGTTCAGAGTTACATAGGTTTTCTGACCTCTCCGAGAACGCTGCTTCTGATACACCTTAGAAAATCAAATCTTCTTGGTGGACAGACTTCGGGTTGCACTTTGCACGTCGCTGCTATTACTGGGTTACGGTGGCAGTACTGATCACCACGTTCAGGAGGTTTCGAATAAAGCAGCTTTAGTGAGTTTTGATAAACTCACAAGTTGGATAGATTGTTATCATTCTAAGGTTCCTCATCAATACCTCGTGTCATTTCGTCACATTTGCAGTGAAGAACGTTCACCCGATTTGCGATTTTGATCATGGCTGCTGGGGACAGCGCTTCTAATTAAAGTTAAACCTGGCAGAAACGGCTTTCTCGCCGAAATTCTAACGCCCGGTAATACACTTGGCCAAAAGACCCAATATTTATGTGGGGATCCGTGGTCTCAATGGCTCATAGAACAAGAACTCACACTAGAGAGGGTACAAGCAAGTGTGGCTGTTATTTGTATGCAATGATATGTGAGACTAGCTTCATTTTACTCAGATTTGTGCAATCTTCCTCCCCAGTATTACGGTTGATGAAGTTAAAAATTATTATGGCGTCAGTAATAAGATATAAGTTGGAACAGAAGTGCTGACGTCTGATATATCAAAACCACAGTCCGACCGGGAGCATTTCGAAAGACACAAGAAACGCCACAAGGCCCGCATACATGGTGTGTAAAAAATAAGCGGGAGTTTTTATATCAGTCACTGTTCAAGGTAGTCACACAGTTGAGCCTCGTTCAACATCGACGAATTCCTGAAACAGCAAACGCTGAAACACTGCGTTAATCAGAAAACGTCTCCTGGTAAGATTCTTGTAAATGTCCCGCCACTTAATACTAGCAACGGTCCCGAGGTGCGTTCAGTGCAGTCCACAAACGGGAAAAAAGCGCGCATGCAAAAAACAGAAACCGATGACGCCGAGAGACATCAGGAAGATGCCCAAATTTACACTCTAAAGATGAACTCACACTCACGTCATTAGCCTCGCCTTCCATATGAAGAGGAGGTCACTGCGGCATTGATGAAGACGCCCAGTTACAACTACATGGAAACGCCCCGAATGAAGAGTTTGTACAAGAAACCCAACAAATCCAACTTCCCGTCACATGCTTCTCTTTCCGTTTCTGTAGCAAGCAGGCCTCAAGTTGTCAGCCCTCTTCTTTTACTCATCCGAGGTCATATTTTACTAAGATGGTCCCAAGTTGTATCTGTACCAGCTGTCTCAGTTTGACAATCTTCAAAAACTAAAACAGATGAGAGATGGAAATCAACCTCACGTTATAAATCTCGTGGAAACACAGTTAATATCAGAGATCAGTAGTGATGAACTCTGTGTTCCCGGCCATTCTGTTTACTGTGCTGATTGCAAAAGCAGATGCTTGATTGGAGTCACCGTCTTAAATTACTTCCCACTTTCGTGCGCAACGGCACCATATCTCTCTTGTTCGCAATGTTGTTTGACCAAAAACCAAGCTTTGTAGTCACCGTTTGGTTTAGTTGGGAGTTATCTGACACTTACTTTCCGGCTCGACTTCGGACTCCCTTAGACGGACTTGTTGCTAAACCGGCACACTTTACGTTTGTTTGCCACAAGTGAGTTCAACACCCTTAAAACGTACTGGTCAAAACACTTTCAGAAGAGGGCTTGGACTCGAATCAGCGATTATTTTTGCAACATAAGGTCCGGACACAGCAAGTGAATTCTGCAACGTGGTACCCTCCCAGACGGATCTCTTCTTTCCTGGATCTGATCGCCGCGAACGAAAGTCATTGCGTTGATCAAATTGTACTAATATTGCTTCAGGTAATGAACCATTTGATCCTGATGTTTGGCTTCTTCTGCTACTGGATACAACAGCCTGCAAAGAGGCAGTTGGTTCGCAATTTACACCAAACCGACTTGACAGTATGAGACGTCACCTCTCGATGTCCCACACGGACAACTCAGGTGCCTCTGACTAACAACGTGAAGATAATGCCGCATAAAACTGGTTTGTACTGTTCAGAGAAGTTGGTGATAAATTCATTTCGCTCCTCCAACTCCACAGAAATTCGCCGACCACTTGGCGGCTGCGTAAGACCATCTGCTAAGCGGAGATAGTTTAAAAAATCCAAATATGCTGAGATATCTCGCAAACGGTACAATCGACATAAGTCGGAATTTTGAAGCAGTCGTATTCAAAAGGTGATCAAAAGCGCTGAAATGAACGATTTCGTCTTCAACTACATACGCCACAATCGTGCAGACTCATATGCTGCCCTTCCTTTGCGTCGAACCAACGGTGAGGTCACTTCCAAAACCATCCCAGTCGCATAGTTACTTGGAGATTAGTACGGCACCGCATACAACTTTGAATTATTATGCTCCTCTTTCTGTCTATCTCCACGGATATTTAGACAACTCCTCTTACCTGAAGAATTCTCAGTGTACAATGTTCGAGAGTCACTTTCTAATTTTACCTATTTTAGTTCAATAGATCTGTACTAGATTCATCCGCAAGCAATCTGATAGCGTTTCCTGTGTTTGCAAAGCGATTTTACGACATTTCCATGTCGGCCGTGTCTGCTGACATCCTTCCAAAAGAATAGAAAGAAACTACCGTCTTTCCTATTCATGATTTCAGTGAGCAGCACTTCCCTGTCAACTCTCGACCAAGAGACAACAAGACTTTTCTAAATATTTACGAGGTCATTGTCCTGCCATTGTTTGAATAAACCGAATGTGTTTATCTTGACCTCAAGCAGAATACAAATGCACTTGATCGTGTCCAGCAGGCTTGACAAAAGTCGTAGTAGATCTTCGGATCGTTATCCATGAGTTTTGTGTTGAAATTCTTAATCTGCAATATCAGGAATATTGAAAGCCTCACAGAAACCTAATTCTTTTGTATAATCATTTTTTGAAGGGTTAACTGAGAAATTATTTTCTCTCAGATATGAAAATGGGCTTGCTGTCACGGTGAAAACATGGTTAAAATACCTTAAACATTTGCCAAAAAAAATGTTTTCCGTCACCAATTGAAATAGTATTTCGTTAGTGTTCGTTTTTGTCTGCTCTAGGATGCAATTTAAGGCTTTGTTGGAATCTATCTGTTTGGTGAAAGTAGTAGATAAACGGCGAGGTTTTACTTTTTTTCATGTCTTATTGTTTCTACATTGATACTGTACTGACAGAAAGAGGTTCTGCATCAGTTTTCTCATTATCGCCTTTCCGGAAATCTTACGCCCGCATGTCGCATAAAATAAACCTCACCTACCCGTGGAACTTAGGCTGTCAGTCACGCGCCTACATATCAGTCAATGAATCAACCTGATTCGAAGAAACTGACTTCCATATCTACAAAATCACCCTCTAATTTGGGGTATCATGTACGCATCCTTGACGATCGTGAATGCGCTAGAAACTCGTTCACTAACAGTTTCGAAAACATTTGCTGGTGAGCAATCGGACGATGGTCCCAACAAGCATTGCACTAAGAGACTGTGAAAGATTTATAAAAACAGATTGCATATTACCAGCAGTGTTTAGAAATATAAAACGTTAGCTCCGTTCTTTTTTGGGATTGACAGCAACAACCAAGATAGGAAAGAAATGACATTAAGTATGGCCGCAACCACTGGGTGACACCAAATCGGACCGCTATACAGAATTTGTGTTTAAATTTGAAGGAAAGTAGTTTCATCTTCGTGCACAAATAATTCAAGAGTTCACGTGGAATGAAAGTCGTTTGAAACTTTAGTAGAATGGCGTCGATTGCATTTTTAAATGATATGAAAAACTGGATAATTCAATTAATTTGACAGCACCGTGTGTTGCCTAAGTGACCTATCTCGACTAAATCACTTACGTACGTCAAACCAACATGTTGGTGAACAATGGGGCTATTTTTAGAGGAAGATATTCGAGGAAAATTACTCGAAGTTTGATGGATATCTAAATGACTTGCACAAATTTCAACACGTTTTGTACAAGCATCTTCATTAACACTTCGTAGATATATGCAATGTCTAGGGAGCATGGAAGAGTTGGACTGTCGCCGAACGTCCACTTCGGCGTACACGCCGAACGACACCTTCCAGGCGGTTATATTTTCCTACAGTTTACATGATAGTTTTGGAGACCACAGCTGCAAAACATCCCGAGTCGTTTGTTATCGAACTGAATGTTGTCAGATCAAAAATGCGAACCTGGTGCAGTCACCTGATCTCCAAATGAGTCGCCATAATATATATCTTAGGAATGAACTTTTGGTTGCGAATAATGAACTGCATGTTTTTGAAAAGATGAATCATGTTGAAACAGCTCATCAGACGAGATTGTACATCAACAGAAACGGTGGGATCACGAATGCCTGCACGATTCAGGCAATCTTTGCACCAGGCAAATCAAACTGGACGATCGCAACGAAATTTATTAATGGCGAAAGTAAGCTATTGTTACGAAAGAAGGCGCCTATGTTCCTAACGTTCATTCCAAAATGTACGTTCTAACCACGTTCTAAATATGGACGTGTTATTCTCGGTGATGCAACACATTAGTCACACTATGGTGGTTTCATACTATGGCGTGTCATGTAGGTAAATGTAACTGAAGTTGCTGTTACTATTTTATGCACTCGTGCCCAACGAAACGGCCGATCGATATACGGTATCCTTCAAAGTTATGATTCAAATGCCTCTGCTGTTGGCACATTCGTCGGTTTAGATAATTTCCAAAATAACGAATTCATGAATGGACTCATCGAAAACGTAGGACATATTAATTGTTTGCGGTACGCTATTAGTCATCATCAGTAGATCACGAAAACTTGGATTCTCTGTAAAAATTGTTGGGTAGCGTATTTATCACATCAGGTATTATGTCTTCATCACCAGGGTAACTCTATGGGTTGCTCCAACCACTTTTGTGTACCTAGCGTCGGCTGATAAGTTCTGATGAGCATGGCTTCGGCAAAGGCCAGTAGCTTCGGATTTTATTGACGGGATAATATTTTGAAAGGTCTAAGCAGGTCAAACTGGTGTCTGGCGAAGCAACCCCTATGGTTGCGGTGCTGCTGATTACATAATACCTGGTGTGACTGTATACACATCCAAACATTGTCTATTTCTATTTGTGTGTCATATGGAACTCGCATGTTTTATGTTTGCAACTGACGAAAGTGAACGAAATGTAAACATATTGTAACATGCCTTTGTCTGTATTGATGAAGTCCTTACAGCTCATTTTATCAAACCTCACCTGATTTGTTTTCAATACAGTTGTAGTGGACGAGTGAACGTGCGATCTACTCTTTTCCACCAATATTTTTAGACACCTTTCATGAAGAACCACCGAAATGTAGTCGATAGAGGCATCCAACTGAAAGAACGCGGTAGAATTTGTAAACAAAATGTATATTTACATTAATGTTTGGAACTATAATAAATAGTTAGCACTAGGCTAATTTTAGACCAATAGCAGCAACCAAGAGAGGAAGTAAAAGAACCTCCAATTGGGCTTCAGTTTAGTCAAAGGCAAGTCGATCAAAAAGTATTGTGTAGGCAAAATGTGACTTGGCTTAGGTCGAAAGAGACGTTTCTGGACAGTGCATCTAGTGTCCATTTGAGAAACACTCCATTTGCACCAATCCAAACAATTCTGTACTTCGCGTTCTGCATTGAAGTCATAAAAACGACAATGCTTTGCATGAATACAATTATATGCGAACGCACTACATTACTACAAACCATCGGTGGCACCTTGATTCAGAACAGGTTGCTGTTCATATGCATTTTATTTGTGAATTTATCAGACGGTCAGACATTCATAAATATAAAATGTTCATATGGATATGTAATGCAGTTGCTGTCCGAAACAAACCTTGATCCATTAATCCACAGACATTCCAGTGTGATAGAACTTATCATTGGGCAAAAATGTAAACAGTCGAGGGCTCCTGTGAGAAAGAGGTTTGTTCAGGGGTTCACCTCAGAGTGGACAAATTTAGACCCCCTTCGTACTGAGGAAACATATAACCAATCGTTAGCGTATACCACTGACGTTGAATTTACCAATTCCTGCCCGGAACTGAAACGAAAACATAAGAAGAGACCAAGTAGAAGCGGTGGAATTTACCTGACGTTAATAAGTTGAGAGACAGTGGGAAAGCTGCTACTACTCACGCGGTGCGAACACGACCAGGATGAACTACTTGCGGATATCCTCCTCTGAGTTTTCCACCATATATTATGCTATTGCGTACCCGTCACACAACTGCGTTCAAATTTTATTATCTGTGTGGATAATTATCGTCGCTTTCTATAGAAACACTTTGAGTCTTTCCAATATATACCTGGGATCCTTTGAAAATCCTTCCAGTGAGATGAGTAAGGTCCGGGCTGTTTTGGCATAACACGGCAGTTTCATTTTCCTGAACCCCTCCGTCCATGTGCCCACAGTTATATCTCCCGTAGTCGATGAACAGGTGTCGACTGCATCGCTCAATAAACACTCTGCTTCTACGAGCTCGCTTTAGAGTTGGAAACGCTTATCCCTTCGTACCTGCGGAAAACCAAGTTGGACCCCTGTAATAGCAAGTACTTTGCCGCCCATTTGTTTCGCCATAAAAATGTCGTCCCGCTTTCTTCCAGGTCTCCGAAAACACGTGGGCAAACAGCTTCAGTGCAGCATGATGAGAAGGACGACCGATCGTAGCCCGGAGTTAGCGGTCAGTAAACGTGTGATCACTTCTAATTGGTGGTTTATTGGGGGAAACTGAAACCCCCTATATATATACTGACAAGAACACTATGTGATTTCAGTCTCTCAGTATTCGGTGTTGTACCGATGTATGTGTCATCTGTTTCTGTAAGACGGGCATTTCTATTTGTGGATATTTTGAAATTAGACATTGTGTGCTATCACATGCGACTGACTCTTTGGAATGCTACAATGCTTAATAACACACCGGAGGACAGACAGATTTAATTTTCCCGATTGAACGGGAATGATTCGTACCATGCAGCCTTGCCCTTATTTTTTCAGGGCATAAGTTATGGGAGCTTGTACGGACGCTGATATACGCAATTTCTATCTCGTGTTGTACAATGTAACATTGGTCAGGAAGATCTGACCTTACTTCATTTCCCCATCGCAAACTAGCAGCATGCTTGTGGTTATTGTTTTCATCCATACGCCCTGATGTAACGGTCACATTTTAACAATACTTATTCTATGTAAACGAGAATGAGCAGTGGATGCAAGCACAGAATCAACGGTTTCAACAGAGTCACAACACCAGATTTTTCAGTTTCAACAATGGTTGGCAGAAACAACCGACACCATCCAACCGAACCGGAAAGTGGCTCGTTAATCAAACGGGACACAACAACCATATGACAATAGGACATTATCCACTGGGATGAAAAGCAGTGGCCACACTTGTAACCTTTTCTAAAAATCAACATGGAATACACGCTCTTCACTATAGTGCACTTCTCATGTATGTTTTACGAAAGCGATGTCTACAACGTTTACGCCGCTGTAGCGTCTTTGGAAAATGTTTCGGTATGTTATGACGGTGGCCTTAGAAAAAATGTTACATAGTTCACAAAGATGAGCAGCTCAAACACTCGCACACACTCAGTGTTCACTTTGCAACGACGTTCAGCAAGCACACTATTGGAACTCTACCCAACGTGCTAGGAAGAACACAGTCAATCGTTACGCTACAGCCCTTTCAATGTATTCAATCTCTCCCCACATGAATAATGTGGAGATTACAAATACGCTACCCAACAATTTTTACAGAGAATCCAAGTTTTCGTGATCTACTGATGATGATTAATAGCGTACCGCAAACAATTAATATGTCCTACGTTTTCGATGAGTCCATTCATGAATTCGTTATTTTGGAAATTATCTAAACCGACGAATGTGCCAACAGCAGAGGCATTTGAATCATAACTTTGAAGGATACCGTATATCGATCGGCCGTTTCGTTGGGCACGAGTGCATAAAATAGTAACAGCAACTTCAGTTACATTTACCTACATGACACGCCATAGTATGAAACCACCATAGTGTGACTAATGTGTTGCATCACCGAGAATAACACGTCCATATTTAGAACGTGGTTAGAACGTACATTTTGGAATGAACGTTAGGCACATAGGCGCCTTCTTTCGTAACAATAGCTTACTTTCGCCATTAATAAATTTCATTGCGATCGTCTAGTTTATTTGTGCAATTTTGTCACTGCACCGTATGACTGGATTGATCTTCAAGCAGTGAATTGTAATTCCACTGTTTTCCAGTGTGTACGAATTATGAAGCGTTTGAAAGTGCTAGTGTAGGTTATGAACACAAAACGTCGCTGAGTGTATATACTACACAACATTTACCATATAATATAGCACTGGTGGCTTCCCTGTTGAAAATACTTTCACGTCACGCAAAGTAAATGATGACCAATGAGCTCCTATTACGTTTGAATTCTAGGTTAAACTCAGGTGCAACTCAACCAATTGGACTCTAGTTGGCTATCATATAAAGAACACACACTTGTCAGTCACACGACCCAAGTGCTTAAAACATGCGAATACATAACAACTATACATTTTATCTCGTCACTTTGCTTTCCGCTAGTTTGCTGTCAGCAAGTTCGAGCCCCGGTAAGATTTGTAACATTACGACAGCAAGTCGAATCATAACTTGAACTCTTCATGTGTACTGATTATTCGTTTCCTTATTTTGCAGTGAAATGTGGAGGACAACTGGGCTTTGGTGTTATAGAGAGCCCAAATTACCCTGAAAATTACAACGACAATGAATTTTGTTTTTGGAAGGTACGAGGAAGACACGGAAAGAAGATCGTTCTAACTTTCAAGAATTTTGATGTACGTCTGCCAACTTGTTCTCACATAAGTTCATAACGTTGTTGATACATTTTTATTGACAAGACACATATTGCATGACCTTCAAATTCAACTTAGTCGTCGATTTATTTATGTGAACTGTCAGATTTAAAGTTTGTTCTGATAACCTCATGAAAATGCTGTGATCTCAACCTAGATAACAAACCAGTTTCTGTTTGCCTTGTAACTAACACAAATAAGCAGTTTTTATTTACAAGTTTCAGTCACATATTGATGAACAACTGTTGATTATCCCTTTTATTCTCAGACTTATTTAGAAGATGTGCTTTTCCTTCATGAAGGTGAAAGCTGTCTTTCTCCGATGATTGCGAGTGTTACAACTTATCAGGTCAACATGAACAATGTGAAGGAATTCCGTTCAAACACAAATGTAATGTCGTTGTTGTTTGTCACGGATATCCAGCAAGCATTAACAGGATTTTCTGGAAGAATTTCAGAAGGTAAGGCTTCCTGACATAATCCTCTGTTGAATAGTCAGCATATGCAGCGTCAAAACCTTTTTCATCAAACCGTACAGTATTTCAACAGGATAGAGAAGCGGAGACCGCAAGCGCTGTGCTCCGCTTTATTAGCTTTTTCTAAGGTCAGTCACGTGAAATTTCGGCTCGTAAGTTCTGTTGCCATAGTACATTACGTAGTCGTTCACACTAACCAGTAGAACAAATGTTCAACTATCATCTGCAGTAGATGAAGTAACAACAACCTACAAGAGGAATGAGAAGTTCATTACTTGTGTATGCGGTAAACAACGTTTTCTGCTACTCAGTATTCTTTTGCTCAAGCCATAAACAGACATAATCAAACGAGTTATAAATGATGCAAAGTTTTGATTATTTCGGGCGTTTTCGTTCAACAAGTAAAATGGTAAAACGTGTATTATGAGAACTTCATAGGAAGCAACCCTTAACTTGTGGGTTCGATATGCCGTGTAGAAAACGGATTTCAGTAGAATGGATGAGTTTATAGATCATCTGAGTCCCAAGCATAAAGCCAAGGTGGAACTTAATAGAATTCGTTGTAGAGTGTTTGTATACTTGCAGACTGTTTAAGACTCAAAATGCAAAGGAGACATCAAGTGCCTTACTTGTGTCATTGTGATTAACCTGACTGTCAGTGTCAGGATGCCAACAGTTCCAAACCTTATAGACTGTTTTTCTACCTGTCTTGTACTTACGATCGAACGAGCTTCTGCCAGTAAATGCTCCTAGTAATCCATATCACTTTCCAACAATGTCGGGTGATCCGGTTCAACGCAGTGATGGTTGTGAATGATGCGCAAAGAAATAGCTCTCATATTTCAACTTTCACGTTGGATATTTCTGGTAGGCTTTTCATTGAGTCTTATGTTCCTATTAATCCACGCATCAAGATGACTAGCAGTCTGCCCAAGGCAAGAAATTCGACATGCATTTCAACTAGACTGATACACACTGTCTAGCCTCTTTGGAAGAGACCGCTTATCTTCCAAGTTCAGTAGCTTCCTGTAAACCGTACTGATAGCTGTAAAAGCCATTCTCATGTTGCTGTTGTAGAGTATCTGTTCACTGTCATCTTGAGTATTTCTTCTCTGAGGAATAATAGAAGTGGGGACAAAATATTCGAGCGTATTGACCTTGATGCAGTTCACCTCTTGAGCTGGTTGTACCATGTATCACTGCAATAGTCCTGTAAAATCGAATGAAACCAAGTGCCTTTTGGTGTCGACTGAATGTTCTAAGCTGATGACTGAGTACCAATTGGGAAGGGTGTCCTTGCTGTACAGTACAGTGTTCAGTCTGTCTTTAAGTTACCTACGGTGTACTCAACATACATTTTAAATTCAAGGGAATGTGTGTTGACAGAATACTGTCGTATACACAGCTCAACGTTCAATTTAGCTGTTATTCAGGTTCCAAAACTGTATTTACTATTCAGCTTAGCTTACGGTAGGTTCTGCTGTGAGTCTGTGACTTCTGTTTGACTAAATGATTGATTCAGATAGTCTATGAGACGACTCACCTACGTCTTGGTCACTTAGGTGATTGGGTTTTTACCAAAGACAAATCCGTAAACAATTCAACACAACACGCTGATTGATTGGTAGCACCATCTTTCTGACAGAAAAGACCCGCAATCGTAAGTATACATTGAATGAGTTGTGGATGATCGCATTACATAATTACGGTGCAATACATTTGAGTAGCGAGTCGTTCAAGTCGGTGGTCATTATACCTATGCCTGTTGTAAGGCTGCTCGTTTGTGAGTAACAAACTAGCTTCACGAGCAAGAAGACTGTAGTGAAAAGTCCGGCTCGGACGACGGAGTGTACTAGACATGGGGTTATGTAAGAGCGTAACTTTAGTATGGTGCTTCCCTATCAAATAGGCTAATCGTAAAGCATATCTGTACTGGACACTAACGATCAGGGTTGGGTAATGTCCAGTTTGAAATACTCTAGTTTCAGGACTTCTCTCAATAGATAAGTTAGTTGGTTGAGAAGCAACCTTTCAATCAGTGTTGAATCCATTTTTGTTTCAAGCTCAGATTTTCATTCTCTGACTCTTACTAAATAAGGTGTAAAGTCAACGTGTCTCTCGAATTTAGATTTGCTGTGTGATAGTCAGGAAACATTGAACCGTTGGGTTTACGACATAAGTCTGATTATAAAATTGTTTTACTGTAACTGCAATGCCGTTGGGCCATTGTAAAATATGACCAAGAAATTTTCCACCGGAAATGTTTATTTTTTTACGTAACTTACACTCTTTCCATCTCAAACAGTGAACGCATCCGGTGAGTTGAATTGGTTATGAATAATCGCATATGTAAATCCTTTAGTCTTACCATTCGTGCTAGCCTTTTAATTATCAATACAAAATATTGTCGTTTACATTGTTACGTATAGTGTGGTTAACTATAATTCCATCACACGGGGCACGTTTACTAAGCTATCGTACATGACTTCGTGTTGATAATTGTTTAGTGTTTGTTTTCGTTGATTTCTAATTATTACCTTATTTATGATTATATTATTGTAACCTAATATGATTACCCCACATAGACTATGCCAACTTAAGCAACCACGGTAAGTCTGTTATTTCGGGTCAACCTATTTATATTTGTACAAACCATGGAATCGAGTGAGCATTTTACTTCCCCTAACTTCTCAAGTTATATCCCCAGAAAAAAACCTAGTTTGAATAATGTATTTTAATCACACGTGTACTTATTAACATAACAGGAATATCATTTTTTTCTAGGAGATATTTACGGCTGAGGACATTAAGAAAACTATGAAAGTCCATCCATATTGAAGTACACAAGAAAAATGAATTTTTTGATCATTTGGGAGGCTTCGTTGTTGAGTGTTTTGTGCTTGCTCCTACTGAGTTCTTTATCCTGAAGTTTCACTTTGGTTTGGTAACCCAAATAGGATATGCCGAACTAGGTATTAAAGGTAAGTCTGCTGTTTATCACCAAAACATTCATATACTCAATACTCATTCAAGCTTGCATACATTTTGGTTCCTCTATTTCAATCCATGCTGCCCTTGGAGAATACTGTGAGGGAATGGCCATCTTAACTGCGTGTGCATAGTTGTCAATATAACCTCAGTAGTTGGTCCTTGAGGGGGAACACAGATTATTTCAACAATACTGAAGTAAATATGATGTAACTCAATTATTTCATCATACGTGAGGTCCTATCGCTAAATACCCAACAGTTGTCTCCATTAATTTCTAGTCGGCTAAAATATAGATGCTAGCACAACCGATCTACATCGTTGCATTTTTTCAATGTTGATTGAATTCAAAGTGTCGACATTCGTATGCCAGTTTCACATTCTGCTAAAATAGTGTGAACTCCTGGTGTACTCATCATTTTGAATCAAAGACAGTCGGAAAAACAAATAATCGGCTATTTCATACTGTTTTTGATCGAAACCTCCAGCGTGATGCCCCGCAAAAAACGACAAATCTCAATATTGTATTGTTCACATTTTAATATAAAACAGATTATTCTAACCGAGGCTATTTTGGTAAGCCCGTTTTCTCAAGATGAAACTAGTAACAAATAACTGATCATTTTACCGATGTGAATGTAACACGTTGTTTTATTTAATGAATGGGGTCTATAGTATTCTTGTACAATACACACGCGTGCACACTGTACTAATAATACACATTCACTTACAAGTACTCGAACAGCAGTAATACATTTTCAGGCAAATTACACATTTCGTGCTATTACTGCTAGCAGTAAAATTCAGCAGAAGACCAGTAGAACGAACCGAATAATCACTAAACTGTACGTGACCTTGCGTTACCAAGTGTGTGACGATTTTCCAGTCAACTTGCAATAAACGAACAAGTGTGCGAATGCTCATGACTTCAATGGACTTGTTTTACCCGTTCGATTCAGAGGAACGAACCTGATGACGTCACCAATATCAGCCCTGACTTCGAATCTGCGGCCCGTCGTTGCATAAGTTATATAGTTGTGATCGTTGATAAGCATCATTTTGAACTTAGACTAGCCCACCGAACCAAAGTATCACTTTCAAATCTGTTGGATATGTTCTGTTATGCATTTAACGTCACACTTTGAAATTATGTAGCATATGCCCACAAAGAATCAACCCGTGAGTTTCTTCCTTCAAACGAGTGTACTTGTAACGGTGCAATCAAATTAACCAAGCCATTGGTGTACTTGAGCTTGTCGCGTTCTGGTACAACCAGTGTAACTCGCGGTGTTCTTGGAAATACAAATGTATAAACTGTTAATTTCCACGATTCAGTTGCGTAAATTCTAAAAGCGTTTGGGTGATTTCACGACAAAATACACATTTGAAAAGATCTCAGTAATATATGTAGTCAGTAGTTTTCCCACATTATATGAAAAACAACATCTCGTATAGTGAACCGCGTTGTATTTTGGCACGTTATCAATGGAACCGCCAAGTGTGCAATTTTGAACAAAGGATGACCGTCTAACATGTTTCTCATTTTTGCAATTAAAACCAAAATAGCTCCTAATACCGAATTATAAAAGGGTAAGCATTATGAGGAAAATAAAGCTGCACATAAATGGATATTATCATGACACCCAGGGCAATAAGACTCACATTTTTGTTGTATTCATTTCCATACATTTAATGAGTACGCGGTTAATGGCAATATTAAAGGAGAGAACGTTTGGAATCCATGCTTCTATTTCAAGGGACAATGGATGTTGTTTTGTAGACAAGTAGTCATTTAGATCATATCAAGTTGAACACCGCCGACAATTGATGGCTAATTTCATACTTGGATAAGTCGGCCGGCCAGCTCACTTCGAAATGATGCCCTAGACTTGAGCTTCGCAATGCTTATGGCCCATAAGCGGTGTACATTACCGTCCGGATCTCAATTTGCAAATCGGTCTCGTGTATAAAGTGTTCACACTTTAACTAGAATAGCAGGAATTTCATAACAAGCATGAGAGAATGATAATACCTAAAAGCTGAAACGTAATCTGGTGCGGGTGGTGCTTGGATGGCCAAATGATCCGGAAAGAAGGAATAAAAGTATTGCCCAGTTAAATCCACTTGATATCTCATTCATTAAGGCTTCTCAGTTAGATAGAATTTGCTATCCCCGTTGAACCAAATGAGGACAGTTTAAGTGTTGGACGACACTATGGAGACCCGAAAGTTTTTTGTACTAAACATCGTCACACACGATCGGGATGTTCGCATTCATTCGCTCTCTTAATCCATTTGTGGAAGTGATTCGGCTGGCTGAACATTACTTATACGAGGTTTTGGTTGAGCCTCCCTATGTGAACACTCGGTCCTATCTGTCATGAGGTTCCCGGCTTTGTGGTTAACGCTCAGGTGTTTGGAGCACGAGGACCAAAATGTAAATTGCGACCTGGACGTGAAAATACGATAGTAACGAGTTGTAAATAGTGTTAGACTGGAGTCTAATGCTCCTTTTAGAAGTGATCCAGCCAAACGACCTACCCAAGTGGAGAGGTAGCTATCAATAAAAGCAGTATTCAATTCCAAACAATATAGCTGTTTCAGGAACTTTGTTATTGCTTAAACATTATTTCAGTAATATCGATGATAGTAATTCATTTTATTCCAAACGTGATGTACGTGGGATAAACAAAATTGACAGTTTCAAGGCAGTTGTTCGATGGGAGGTGATGGCACATTACAAGATTCATCTGCAGACGTTTGGATTGCGTGATTGACGCTATGTCGCTTTTTCATATTAAAGACTATAGAAGAATTTTCCGTGAGTACCATTGTTTTAATGGATCTTTTCATGTGTCAAGAATATCTCCGCCGTTTTGATAAAATATTCTGGAATTCACTTGCTGAGCATTACTATCATGTTGTCGAGTTACCCTAATATCTAGGAAGCAATACGAAAATAATGTAGTATCTATACAGGAAATTTGATGCGTTCACTTACATTTCGTCGGGCATTACGAATCGTTGAGCCACCGTTCCGATACAGTGGTTTGATATCACCTAGTATAATAGACTGCCTTCACAACTTGTGTTACCATGATTCATTGGATGGTGAATAATTACGCCATTTCCAGAACGAATGAAAAAACCTGTCTGATATATAATGATCTCGATGAGTCAACTGATGGCATTCTAACGTACTTACATAAAACAGGAACCTTACATTTTCAGGTTATTACATTGAGAATCACAAGATACCTACAACTATAAAGCATGTTAAATGTCCGATAGTGAATACCATATCTTTTTTGAGAACATATCTAATCCCATAGTCAAGTGTCCACATGTTTGACTGTACTTGCTACATGCATTCAACAGTTATCTGAGTAGTTCAATAGGATTGGTCATAAAATTCAAAATATCTCACAAACTTCAACTCTCGATCACAAGTATGCCAATCAAGTGTTTTTTGAATTATGGAAGGTTTAACCAATGATTCCGGCTAACTTCCATTTCCAAACCGGGGTACTTTGGATGGCGGGAAACATATCTAGTGGGCAATAACAGTCAGTCAAGGGGGCATAGTTCAATTGAAACTTTCCAATATACAGGTAACCTGGTGCTCATACATTGTGGTTATGTATTTCAGTGTGATTTATTCATCCACAGATAAATAATGTACAAACTTTGAAGTTGCTTATATAACATCAGGGATAAATCGTTACAAATAAAACAGAATTGACTTATTCCAGACCTACAAGCATTTTGTTCTTCATTTCCTGCAACCAATCAGAATTATTCAGTGGAATAGGTTTTCTCTCAGCCCCAAATCCACACCGAAAGTATGTCAATCAATCCAGTGGATAACATGATTAGGTGGAAGGATTGAAGTGGTTATTTAAGGATTTTTTACCGAATGAACATGTAATTAAAGCAATTAGCTGCAAGCGTATAGATAAACCAGAAAATTCAGGAAAACTGGCTAGCATTTGCCGTGAATAATTAACAATAGCGGGTATTTGTCTTTAAGTACTTGTAATGCATGTATTCTCAAAAGACTTGGACAGAATTTGGAATTGTGCATACATGCGTATAAATTAGTTCAGTGGAGAATGCTGACAGATCAGAAAGGTGACACGTATATCACATGTTTGAAATAGGTTTTAGCGGGGCGAACTTCGAGGGAAATTTTGGACCCTAAATTCTGAGGTGCGCGTGTCTCGCATATAGGAATAGACAACATTTGGACTATTTGATTTCAAATTGATGATTTAAAAACACACCTGTAATTCACTCCTATTTTCACCCTGAACGGCTTCACTTCTGATTTTACTGTACATTCACGTTGGTGGAAACGAACACATGCACCAATATGAAGGCACTGTTGGTAATTTTCAACAATGCAAATATCATGGTTTATTTTTCGCAAGTCAGATAAACTGATTTTTTAATTATTTCCATTGCGCAATGAAGTTGAATGAGTCGCTGCTGAACTGGGTACGAGTATTTGATGGAGCGGACTGCAACAACTCTATGATATACTTTCAAATGTCTGAAGATACCCAAAACAATGTAACTCTGAAGTCAACTGGCAATCAGATGCTTATTATGATGTGGTTGCATGAACATTTCGAAAATCTCACTTTTGTCGCAAGATATGACAGAATAGGTGAGTCACAATCATGATAAGACTTGATGCAAAACGTAGCGTAATCTATTTATTTAACCTGTGGTTATACGCATGAAATTCATAAGTGCTATTTTGCCACGGAATAGACTAACAGACATCATTATGTGTAGCTCATCTTACTGTTGGGCTAATGTGGTACCCATCTAGAGATGAGAAGGTGTAAACAGTCACTGAAATAACTGCACTAATCACGTAGAACGCATAGGGTGTTATAAGAACCGACATGCATAAACACTGTATGTGGTCGTTACTAAAACGAGGCCCATCGTTCTCAGAGACAACAACGTGAAAATCACTTGGAGTTAAAATATCTGCAATCTTAATCGGCGATGAAAATATAATTGCTTGCATTATCACTTAACTAGTTTACAGGCCAGACTGACTTGTCGATTGTTTCCCGTTCTATAGCAAACCATATATGTATATATGGATGAATAGATTTTCGTCGGCAACTCCACGCTTGAGACATTAGTTCCCGAATCGATGCATCATGCCAACTAGTGCAACAGTAAAACTACTGATCGATATGAGGAGTACTCAGGTGTAGCCATTACCCCTATATGATCATACGCTCGTATGGCCTGCATCAGATTCATCCGCCGATCTGTCGAGCCGTCATCTGTGCTGCAGATGAAGTTCAGCGTATTTACCATAGTATATTTCTCTAGGCTTTCTGGTACAATAGAATCTAAAGTTTTACTACCTGCAAGTCAATAACGAGTGGTATGTTGTGCTTATGTTTTCTGGCGACCGCCATGTTCAAAAACTCTCTAACAAGAACCAAGTTAAACTGTTCTGGAACGATCAGTTATTCCACGTATTCAGACATGGTCGTTATATTTCAAATAATATTATTGTCTCAATGTCAACACAACTTCGTGCCTCGCAGTCTTAAACAGTCATCAGATTATAATGAACATATCGGGTTCAAACCAACTCCATCACGTACACAAGCGACAACAAGTTGCAATTCAACATGCTGGAGGATCGACCACGTAAATACTAATGACAGTGAACAATGTGCCACAAGTTTACTAATATACGATGAACAAGGTCTATATTTGTCTCTTATATGCCACCAGTCACACCAAACTCCTAGCAGAGTGTCACTGGTTATTAGTTGCGATTTGAAATAAGACTGCATGTTGTGTGGCTGCCTTAAACATGTAGATGACAAATTCGGAACGACTCTAAACCAACCCCAACGAAACGCAAGTGGGTCTGCAGTTTTTATTGCTGGTGAGATGAGAAAATAACGCGAACATTCACTGATCTGTCCAGAATAACGGAATATCCCTTCATGAGCATAGAAATATGTCTATACCACCGATATCTCTATGCACTAAGGTATTTGAAATAATGTTTGCAACATATATCTTAAACGGGGACTGTAATAGCAGGATGATATATCACAGTTTTGTAAACAGCAAAGAGGCCAGAGAAAAATGAACTTAGCGACAAAGTACTTATATCGACCAAAATAAACGCACAAGATCCACATGTTTTTTAAAGTATTTGTTAGCACCAAAGTACAATGTACTTTCCCGTACAGTCCACTGATACGGTGATGAATCAAAGCAGGAACCAGCTTCCTATCAACTATCTTAAATTTGGTAAGTGCATCTATGAAGATACTTGTTATTCACATCGCAGATCTAAAGCGCAATTGGAAAGGATACCGGCTGACTCCAAATAAACCTTTCAGCTTACACGGCTAGTGTGTCGATGAACACGGAAATAGATGACCAATTAGAATGGTTGCAACGGGAATGGTAGTCATAAATTTAATTAATGAGCTAAATGCAAATAATTCAAGTATATCAGTTAGCGAACTTACACATGAATTAATCAGTTATCATCATCCAAGCATCACTGAACTTTAAAAACACGTGTTGGTAAGCATTTTCTGAATGACCTGAGGTGGTAAAAAGTGTCTCGAGTACAGCAAGTGAGCAACGTTTCACCTAAAGTCTCAGGAAATGTCATGGGTCTGTTTTGCTGGAGTTGGACGCCCATTCCCAAATCACTCACCTGAACTTCAAGCTCATGAAACTTCAGCTTCCAAATATTCTCCTCAGTTTCTCAAGAACTACTCCATTTTATATCGATTCGACCTAGTTTGTTCCGAAGCTTATTTTGAACATTGCCACTAAAGCTTATGAAATTACATAAGGCATGTGCAAAGTAAAGGAAATTAGAATAATGTTCTATGTTTCACGAAATGAACATAAGACATACGCATTCACTAGAACTTCTTATCTCTGTCAGGGAGGACGATCAACCTTTTGACTATGAGTTTTACTGTCTGCTTGTTATATTTGAACTTTTTCCCCGTGGAATTCAACTATATTGACCAATTCTGTAGCTGACCACAAAAAGTTCACACATTATTCATGTGATCATAATAGTTTGATGAGAATAGTGTAAAATAGTTTTGCAAGTCGACATTTCATAGATGGTATAAAACCATGCATCTCAAATGTTTACACATCTGCAAAAAGCAACCGTAGGAAGGTATAGAAGCCTCTCCTCTTCCGTTAAGCTCGTTTGTGAGTATTGGAGAATGAGTTCAGGGTATTAAGTGATCGCTAAACGGAAGACGTTTATCACGGTGAATGAAGTTCCTTTACACAAGTTCGAAGGTTCCAAGCTGAAACATAGATGATGTTAACAAGGGAATAAGATTTATGCTGGCATTCCTGTAATTTCATATAGTGGAACTTCATCAAAAGTTAAGTAAATGTCACGCGACACGGCTGTTTTATTCCACTGTTCTGGGAAAGTAGGTTGACACGTTCACAATCTGCCCTACAGGCAGTGTAACACTGTTAAAGAAAGCCGCCTTCAGATGAGTTTAACACAGTGTTGGACGACTGAAGACGGGACCAAATTACGTCGCTGGTAGTGACACGTGGTTTATGAACATCTTGGCACCAACTGAAGCCTTATAGCTCATGCGACGGATGCCTTGTCAACTATACTGCAAAACCACGCCAGGATCCCAGAACCCTCAAGGTGGATAACACTTGTGTAGAAGATTTGAATGAATGATGACTGAACAAAAATTCAGTGAATGTTGTGAATGAAATGGATCACCTTCAAACCAATTTTGAGAATACGCATAGCTCATAAAAATATACGGGGACGTAGGACGCCTAAGTATATCATGAACACCGTCTTACAGTCACCCAAATATATCTCCCTAAACGTGTTCAGGTGAAAGAAATTTCGCCATGACCTAAATCAGCATGCAGCTTCGTCACCGGTCCAAAACAACCAATGCCGAATCTTCAAGCGTTCATTCTAAGACATCATATAGTTTACTTGTGAATTGCGAAACGTCTATCCGACAGGTTGCTGTGCTTGGTGGGCACTCATTCACAAATAGGTGGATTCCGTTACGCGGAAAAAACAAACGTTGCAACGGTGAACTCACTGAAACGTTTCCGAAAAGCTTTTTGAGAGGAGTATCACTACCTCGCTCTGAAAATATCAGCTCTGTTTTGTTAAATCAGTTCTACCGTCAAAATGATTGAGTAGATATTGGGAATCCACTAGAAGCCGTGTTGCCAGACTTTTTCTGCTGCGGACAGAGTGAAGTTGTCAAACTGAGAACGCCACATCAAGGAAACGGTAGTATCCATTTCGTCCAAGTATAATATATAACCTGGCGAAACCCTAAAATACTCGTAATTCTGGTCAGGACGTTATGCATAGATCTGAGGTTACATATGTTTTCGTTTATAAACATAATAGTAAACCACGAATAGGAATGAGTTATTGGGAAGGTTTTTTAATTACAAATCATAATGGTCTGGCCATCGCTTGACCTTTGATGACTTTACTGATGAATTCGTCAGTGGCACAACCGTAAACAATTTGTAAAAAATTGAAGATTATGAAAGAACTGAGCTCTACCATGAATGTTCATTTTCAAATTAACCCTTGTATAATGACTTAAGAGAGAAGACATTCTTCATTAGGCCATCAATAGTGCAGAGGTTAACAAATGTGCATTTACAAGAGATGGCAAGTGAACTCAAGAAAAATATTGTTCACAGATGTCAACATTACGGGTTTCGAACACTTAAAGCTGAAGCATTACAAAGTGGTCCGAGTGCCAAAAACGTATTCCGTCGTCAAATTTGCGTCAATGATTGATCTTCTTTTGAAATGAGAATGAGAATAATCTGACCGTAACCAAAGAGTTCACGAGTTACGCGAGGATTTTTTTAGGTAGTGTAGAACCAAATTATGTGACTGAATATTGAATAAGTCCGCTGTTGGTAGTCTGCGTTGCTGGACTGAGTTTGGGTGACTCAATGAGTCGTCGTAAACGATGCAAAAGGAAGTCTTATCGTCATACCAACAGTCACAGTTGACCAGCCGCGAAGTAACTGTCGTAGTGATCATTCTGTTGATTACGATATAACGCCATGCTGGGTGATGATTCTTGAGTCGCTTAGAAAGACAACTCGCGTACTCCGCTGTATAGCGACTGGAGAATGGGTGTAGAAGCGCCGATTGGTCGCGAACGCATATCCGAGTCATTCCATGATGAAGCACATGAAGGTTAATCCAACCAGTCATACCCACGAGAAACCGTTATTCTTGCACATTCTATTACGAAGTGACACGGCAGCCGAATCAACCACTCGTCCTCTTTACCTCTCGATTAGGCAATCTCTTCTAGCAGCCACGTTACAAAGTAGGTTCGTCCTTAAAACAGTGTTGGACTTGAAAACAACGGACAATTCACAGGTTAACAGTCAGAATTTTAGTTCGGCGTTCAATTACAAAAAGTATGCTGTTTGGTGCGGTGTTTGAAGTGAAGTGACTCAAATCAGTTTTATTTATTCATGAAGTATCTTTCGTGAACTTGGCTATGCCATGCATTTACGATACTGTCTAACGCCATATCTCGTGACATAAACTCCATAGTTACGTGATACGCATGAAACCTTTGATACTAAACATGGAATACGAGATGTTTGCACCCGCGATTATTTTGTCTCATATGTTTCATTCGAACTTTCACTGCGTGCCAGCCACATTCATCACAGAAGCACTCAACCATACCGATCACTAGTGAGAAAAATTTGCTAAATGTTGTCTAGTCTAGAACGAATAATAGCGACCATTTTCAGTAGAATATTGAAATAGAAATTGCGGAGTAACAGTTTGAGCTTGCTGCACTAGTTACTTGGCTTTTGGTCAATTGTCCCCAGCGTCCAAATCAAAGGACAATGCTATGATACTGTTTGTCTGTTCAGCAGTGTCTACAGTGTCATGCATTCATCTCTCTACAAGTCACTTTGGTTAGTTTCACTTTTTGCGTCCACAGCACAAATAATTTTTTCTTTGGTGTTCAGTCAAATTCCAATGTAAAGAGTAAGATTGCATCAAAGATGGTTGTGGAAAAACGGGCAATGATAGCTCCAGGTTTCCACCATAAATTATTAGAAACAGCAGCTACTCACTGGCTCTTCGTTTCTAACACTTAGGTAAATAATATCAACGCTACGTTTGTGTATGCTGTTTAAATCGCTATACATAAAACTCCACTTGTCTAGTCTCCGTAATAATCCACTTCATAACGCTTTGATAAAATTGTTAACTTCCGACCGACTCAGTAAAAGATTGTGGGTATCTCCGAGAGTTACAACCCGATTGACAAAATTTGGGTTTTTTAAACAAATGTTCACACTCAGAAAGTATTACAGACGACGTGTACAAACAATGTTGGCTTCAACTTGATACAACATCAACCCTATTATGTTACCTCCATCTGTGTTCAGGAACAATGAAACTTTGCTCCCTTTCCAATTTTTGCCAACTTTCTAATTATTTTTCTGAGAGAATGGAACGCATCAGCCTCAAATTGTGAATAGTGCACAACCAATATATGGTATGTGATCACAATGTGGCAAACCTACAGTTTTTTGCCGGATGGTTACAATAATACAATTGTTATTTATAAGGAATGCGGTGTATCTGACTTTAACTCACACTGAACAGGGACACATAACAGTGGCACACATACAATGTCCATGTGGACTGCGTTGATCAAAATCTGTATTGTCAAGCCCATCTTATTCAGTAACCAGAAGTCACACTTTACTCGATACTGGCATTGTTAAGGCACACCAATGCTTTTACTAATGGTTTGTTGTTTAGCGAATGAGGTTCATTTTGCACAATGACAGTTAGACACTAATTAATAGAATGAATTCCATGATGTCAACAAAACTGAGCGTTCACGAGAATGTAAGTTAGAACTCGGTGACATTATAGCGATCAACAAAATCGGAGCAAAGATAATGAATCGGAGTACATATTTGAAATGTATTTTTACCGAAAGTTGCAGTTGGTCTTTTCAAATCTTCAGCAGATTTGATTGGAACTCTTCGTCTCAGTTAAATTGCAATTGGTATATGGCTATCCGAAGCGAACATTCCGCAATTGTTATGTTGTCTATGGTCGCTACCCGCTCAGAGGAAGAGTATACTAGTCTACTTTTACTTGGGGACACGGATGATGAAACGTTAATGAGGTGTGCGATTATTGTATTTCACAGGAACGCTACGTTAGCCGCTTGAACCAACAAAGTCCAGGTCGATTGACACAAGTTAATACTTACTGACCAGTGAATATGCGACCAAGGTCTATCGAACTGTGGTTACCAATTCAGCAGTATGAAAGTAGTGCGTCAATTGTGGTTGGGGATTCCGTCTTTCTAGACTGTCATAAAATGAATTAGATGAAGCTGAGAATCAGCAACGCTTCCGAGTTTCCGCAAGTCACATTTGTTCATCCCATAGCGAGTTCCATTAGTGAGGGAGAAACATCAGAATAGAACTGAAGTACAGTATTTCAATTAAAATAAATACATGACACTAAACTGAATACGAGTTTGCGTCATCTGTCACTTACGTCTTGTAGAACGATAATCCATCATTATACATAAGATGTTCTAGTAGTAGTTCCAACTATCACTAATCCCACTCTAATTGGGTAAGTCAAGTATCGACTATCATCCAAATATCAACAACTGGGTGTGTGTGTGTGTGAGCGAGAGTTCAAATGTCATGTTGGTCAAGAGCCCCATGCTAGGGAGTTACATAAACCGTCCTTGCGAACATTTTAGAAGATAACATTCAACGTTTAGAACAATCTGCACATACCACACCACATATGTATTTGTAACAACCGTGATCGCTACTAGTTCAAAATTGCACATATCCCTTTCGTCGGTCATATGCACTTTTTCAAACATCAAGTGGTCACGGTTTATGAACACAACCCGATCATATATTCATGGTCAATTCTCTGGTTTGAACAACACTTTTCCAGAAAGCGAGATAATCAACACGGAACAACCAGGATCTTCTGTCACAAGCTATGTACCCATGTTATTTTTGGGCGCAATTCCGTTTCATTTACTCGGATTACCAGTAAATAACAGTGTATGGGTTAGTGTTGGATGTGAAACGTACATCAGGATGGCAACCGTTCGGAGACATACAAGCCGACGTTTATAAACCGCGTATGCAAATTTCCAGCTGAATCTGGGTACTTGGATACAGGGCATATTTACTGAATATGTTGCTCAATATTAATTCTTTTCTAGACAATTTCTGTGACCTCTCTTCTCCGCATTGTTTTGAGAATTATATCTGATATTTCTGTGACAATTTTATATCAATATCTTCATGGTATATACTGGAACATTTATCTTTTGCCAAATTTTGCGTAACTTCAACTTTTTCGTCACCACTTCTTTTGATGGCGGGTTTTTCTGGTCACAATCTGACCACGGGTTGATGAATGTTTTACATCCACTTTTCTCACTCGCATCCAACTTTTGTCTGAATGACATGCTTGAAATGTGTGTAGTTCTAGGTAATACTGACTGAAATTGGGAAGTAGTTGTTTTCTCTCCATTTAGGTTCGCTTTTACAAATGTGCCGTTAAGGGAAACGGTTGACTTTTTCTTTGATTTTGCACTATTCTCTACTGAAAATATCACATTTTAATTTCAAATCATACGGTTTAAACAAGAAGACGGGGTTGCGATGTGTGGCCTTTAAGTGGAATTTTGGCTTAATTATTCATGTCTGTGATTGAACTCCGCCTCGCGAATACACTGTATGACATCCCGATTTACCGCTGATATCTTGGCGATATAAAATTATATGCACTCGACAGAGAGGCGATATAAAACTGTTGGATTTATTGGACTCTTTGCACCAAAATCTAACGTTATCGTCTGAGTTCGGAAAGGAAGACACATTTACCTTTCCAGATATCAGAATTAAGCGTCGGGAGGATGGTACAGTATGTCGATCAGTACGTCCTAAGTCCACCTGAGGAGGACAATATTCGAAATTCAACAGTTCCTCACCCATACAACACAAACGCTTGCTGGTTCATTGTCTGTTTCACAGAACGTGAACCATACGTAGGGATGATACATTAGATACGGGGTTGAAATTTATTCGTGAGACCCTGGTCTACAACGATTATCCCCTGGGTTTGATTAACTTTCACAGCAGACCAGAAGTAATAAACCCACGAGAAGCGTCTGTTTCGAAGAAGCCGGTGTACATGCAGTTACCGTACAAAGGAGATAGTAATATATCATTTCTAACGTGACGACTGACACAGGCCATCCAAGTGGCGTACAATGCAGCTACACTGCGTTTACTCAGTCGCCACCAGGTTACTCACACTTCCTCACCTGGATGCCAGACTTGTGCACTTCACATTGGAACTACCAGTTGCCCTGTAGATGTGGTGACGTTCAGATTGCCAGAACTGACTGACCACTACGCGTTAGAATGAGGGAAGATGTGCCCAAGTATATCGAAGACTTGCTGTGTGGCGTGACCCGACTCGACACTACTAAACAACGCAGCAGGCTTCTCCGATCACCGGACACCTGCTGGAGACCGGACATGTGGTCGACCAGACAAACGCTTTCCGTGGGTTAATGTGTCATCACAAGTCTGTCATCCTCAAGTCACTTGAGGCGCTGTTTGCTATGCGTAGCAAGCCAGTTCTCTGTGTGCAAAAGCTGTTGACCTTGGACCTCAGTCTGACACGGTCTTGACCAATGACAGTCCAGTGAATACACTGGCTTGATGTATTAATTTAATTCGCTTAACTATTTTTGATGTTCCCCGCTGTTATGTGTGCAACTGACGAAAACATACGAAACGGTACTGCCGTCCTGCAAAACCGGTTCTCTGATTTCGCCATTCGAAAACCGACTTATTTCTGCTCCACGGATGGTATTAGCAATCATGTAAATTCCACCGATGAACCATTGGCAAAATCTATATTTTTCTCAATAATTTCAGGCAATTTATGTCAGTCATTTCTGTTCTTTTGTTTTATATCGGTAACACCCAAAATATCTATCGGACATATGTCCCTCATGCGTTTTGCTTATGTTCAAAATTACAATCTTTATGTCTTTCTGTTTTCAGTCTTCACCGGATTGCCGTCTTTCCCTGTGTGGACGGTAACTGTTTATACTGTTATTGCCCACCTTCTGTGAATTTCCATATCATCCTCACCAACATCTACATGTCTTTCTATCGATAGCAAAACTGGCAAAATGCTTCGCGCGCTTTGTTTCTTCTCCCAGTAGTAAAACTGCATGTGATATTTTGTAGCTGACAATCCAATCATATGTTACCTTTATTAAGCATGTTTTGTTTGAAACAGTGAGTTTTAAAATAATGAGAACTTATTCGCGCAAACAAACGTTTCTCCTACTCACGTGAACTTTTACAACGGTATGGAACATGCACCACTCCTCTGTGAATATAGAAACGTTTCACGTAAGTCATTAAAATCAGTAAAGCCATGACGTTGAGCTGATGCGAGCGGTTGTGGATTTTTCAGGCTGTTCCATGTTTTCTTCATAAAAAACGCGCTTATGAATGTGGAAAATCCTCGCCCGTCCGCGATTCGGTATGGTTGGCCAACAGCGATGCTGAAGTTGTGTAAACTGCGTGTACCCATAGAAATTTGACTGGTAAAGTCTAGTAGTGTTAGCCCTCGTGGTTGGTAGCAACCATAATCCAACGAGTCTGAATGTGACTAGAGGAAACCTGTGGTTCAATCGGCATGTTTCACTTGGCATTACCTGAAGGGCAATATCGATTAAGTAGGAAATAGTCGCGTTAGAAGTAGTTTTTTATCGAACCGTTCAAAACCACTTCATGAGATTATAAGAATACCGTGATCGTCCCAACGCAAACAAATCGACAAAAAAAGTGCAAGAATAAACAATTTGGGGAGAACTTGGACAAACTATCCTTGAGATGTTTCACCGATGCTGGATATGTATTGACTAATACGGCGGTATTGTTTTCCGAGAGAAAGTCAAAATGAATGTGGGAATTGAAATTCGTCACTTTAATCTAATACATTTTCACCACTTTCATTAACAAGCGACAAAATGACAAACAAAGGGGCTGGTTCATTCAAAGGGGAATTTTACTGAAATGGTACCTCTCAAGACAATTTTGGGAACAACAAAATTTCGAAAAATGTTGAGTGAACTAAATGAACACATTCGATTAGATTCATGAGGGCTGAAAAGAGAAAAATCAGTGTTCAGGTTTTGTTGTGACAAAACTGAGCAATCGGATGAATTGTTTATTTCGGCAAATACTTTCCGGCTTACCGATCGAGCCCTAACTTTCACCACGGTTTCACTCAAAACACAGTCCCACCGACAGCTAGAGGACAAATAGAGCGTTGTTTGGAACAGGCACAAACGTTGAATAAATTACGACAATAGTTGTTTGTTGAGAGCAGCCCTGCCGGATGTAGAAATGTTTTGTGAAGGTTACAACAATACATGTTTATAAAATGCCTTTAATAGAAAAGTCGCTGAGGTTCAGCAAAAAATATATAAATTTCGTGCGTGAGTATTTTGAAAACTAATCATCATCAAAACTCAGTTTGAAGGATTCTTGCGAAATTTTCGAATCCCAAACGGATCAACAGGTTTAGCTTAAAATTCTATAACTATAGAATTACGCACACCAATTCCGTTCGAAGAAAACCCTTTTTATTGCAAGTATTTTACTTGAATTATGAACGCCCACTAAAATCGAAGTATTCTCGAAGAGTGACTCTTGTTACCATAAGTAAGAAGAACTCTACAGTGCCCTCTTTCCAGAGCATTTTTCAAAGGAGAAAATATTTATTAACAAAATCGAGTTGACCAAGTAACACGCCTACCGGAACGCGTAGTTGGATAGGATGGAAACTATTACAGTGTAGGCGGTCGTGTAATATGCGCTTTTTTGGAGGATAGATAAGGATAAAATGCTCCACCGTACTTACTGTCAGTTGTGGTTGTAGTGTTAGTTGTGTGTGGATTGAACAGTGTAGATCTTTCAGGATCCCGTGGTTCAGCTGCATAATTAGATGGTTGGAGAGGGAGTTCCGAATGTGTGTTAAGATAGGTGAGTTTGAGATTATCTCCGTTCACATTAACATGTTCCTCGTAGCGTTCAGTGGTGAAGATTTCATTTCTTTGTAAGAGCACTTCGAACGGACTATCGTAAGTTGGTCGAAGTGAGCAAAGAACTGCGTCACAACTAACGGATTTATGAATGTAAATCATCCAGTTCTCGTTTACTTGCTGATGACGAGCGCCAACAAGTGCGAAATTCGAGTATAGTGTGATTCTTATTGGAAGGGGCCGACTGAAATGTTTGTGCAAATGCGACAGCCGCGATCAGTTGCGAGTGATGTATAAGTTATGCAGTTTTCAGGGTTCCATTGTTGTTGACAATAAATCTAAGTAAAACTATGTTGGTCCTTCACTGCCAAACGACTCAGGTTTTTGAGTCATTGTCCCCTAATCGGGCGACAAAATATACTTGTTTCGTTTTGTTTCACATGTCAATCTATTGGGTCGGGGAAACAATTTTAGTTCGCAGTTGTCAATCTAAAACATGCATGGAGACGTCAGAAGTTGTTCCTCCGAAAATGGAATATGTGTACGCTGCTGGATCGATGCAACACATGAATGCCAGAATGCCTTACCGCACCTATCACGGTGGGACCAAGCATTCACAGCATCAAAGTTGCAGCCCGTAGTGAGACAAGGCATTCAGACTAAAGTAGTCTGGGAGCGTCAGGCGCTGGGCACACCTACTTGATGGTATAACCAACAACGGGTGCTCAGGAGCAGGTTGACTGTTTCGCAGTCACTGACTGCATCAATTGTTTAATGATGGACGAACCGCACGGCGTCAGGTCTTGACATAAGCCCGTCCGATACGAATCGATCGAGGTAAGTATGCTACAGTTCTTAGCGTTTATGGTCCAAATGTGTGTCATACCGATGACACGAAGAATCAGTTCTGTGATCAGCTGTCAACCACAATCCGGTCGGCATCGTCGAGTGACCGACTGTTTGTACTGGGCGATTTCATAAAACTTGTTGAGCGCGACTAAATAGCCTGGTCGGAAGTCCCTGAACCCTATTGCATTGGTTCAGTCAATAAGGATACTGATCATCTGACCCATCTGTGTGCTACTCACGAGCTGGCTATCACAAACACCTGATTCCAGCTGGATGTGAACGATATCGTTACGTGGACTCACCCACGAAGCGGTCATCACCATTTGCTTGATTACATGGTTGTGCTATAAAGTGACATTTACAGAGTGAGTGAGTGAATGACGCTTAGGGTGAGTTGAATGTTGCGTGAATCGGGCTGGTCAGGATTCTTGTTTGAGTATTTAAGTTATTGATCATCACCCTGGTAACGGCAGAAACTAGATGTTAAACGACTGGTCGTGGACCACTTTTGGATCTGCAGTTGTTGTTTGTTTGAAAGATACTGTTGTATCCGCAATCTCTGAAAATATTTGGTAACACTGCAAATAACAGTTCACACTAGCGGCCAGAATAGGGCCTTTCCCCTATGTCATCTCTAGTAAAAGTGCGTATTGCGTCAGGTTACCTCTACACATTTTCTGCCAACGTATGTCCTCGTTTTCCTTTAAACAAACCTTGTAGTTATGAAGTTTGCGAACATAAGACATTGAACATAGGCTATCATTCGTAACAGACTGTTCCGAATTAGTAAACCAAGACTGCAATGCATACAAATGACAGTTACCCTTTCCATACGCTTTAAAGCTACAAATTATAAATTAAGTATTCAGTGTTTTTTTAGTGCTAAGTCACTGGGATTGTAACCCCTAACCTTATGCTTTCGTTCATTTCGTCAGCCCCCCAAATAGTAATCCATTCAAGACGATAGTGCTCTATCAGTATGTCTGGCATCAATCAAACCACTGCTAACTTTCGACATTTCATACAGTATACTTGGTTAGTGTAAATTGTTTTTGACGTTACATGAATCACGTACATAGTCATCAATTCTTTTCACTTAACCTGCTTTGTATTGACTTCATGGGGCAATGTAATTGTCTCGTACTTTATTCTCAGTATGGTTTGCATTTTTGTGTCGGATTTACAGAATTATTCCCACATGAAAAGGCGGCTGGCCTTCGGAATTTTGTCACCTGTTTTCAATATTAAATGCCTTACAGGTGAACGAGCTTAGATTTGATTGGTTGGAATTAAGACAACAACTTTCACACAAGGAAACTATTCCACAAACACAGAAGTTGCGACTTAACTATCATTGTTTCAAGTCTTTGTACAGAGCCTTACAATATTGTAGCAAAAGATCGTTTCATATAGTGCTGTCTGTATTTTTCAAATTGCAATCTCATGCCAAACGCAGGCTCGAATTTATGAATTTGTACGTCATGTACACTTCTACCTACTTTTGTGTGTATAGTTGCCGCTTTCTATTGTGTGGTTTGTTCGGGATTTCTCGCCTGTTGATCTGATTTTGTTGAATAATAGCTCGTCCAGTCACCCATCTTGTCCGCCGTCCATGAAGCATGGGGATTGGCCTTATATCACCACCGCGTCAAGATATTTCACCGACTGCCGGACTGATCGCGCCTCCGATTTGGGCATCCATTAAAATATAACCGAGTTCTGAACCATTCATATCCACATTAGCCATTCTCTATAATATAAATGGGAGTGCAATCCGCGCTGGTTCGAGCGAACAGATGCCGATGAGTAAACAGCACAAATTGATTCTTCTGCATTGACTACAATCATGTCGCAATCCATGTTGGTCTAGCAAATGACTACAGGAGTCATTTAGCTGTATGTGGTACTAAAGCGACGAATCATTAGGAGTGGGAGTTACACAGGAAGTCGATTCCCTTCGGATAAGATCACTGTTCATTTTTACTGACTGACTGGTGATATATTCGTCCTGGACATTCCGTAGTACACTAGATATTGACAAAGACAGTTGGGACGAAGAGCATGAGACATGAACTTACTGGTAATTTGTTGGTTGCATGAATATTAAAACCCACTAGGTTAGTAAAATTTGATACCCTAGACCGTGAATCTCTTCCACAGTGGTGCAGTTGACAGGCAGCCATCAACATTGAATCTGTTCTTGATAACAATCGATACTGGTTTGGAAAACTCGTTGATTCTCTCAACCAGTGTCAAACTGGAAACGAGGGTAGCACAAGCTGGTGAAGTTGTCACATTATATGGAAGAACCGTCAACCAAAATTAATCAAGGTATCGGTGGAACAATGTAAGAACCTCGACTTGCTAAAAAATGTCACCCACCACTGCAAAATGCTCTGCCCAGCTTTCAATAAAACACCGACGAAATAACTGACTAGATTGGGTCCTTCCAGCAGTTGTCAACTGAGAGAAACATGTAAGTAAGTATTTGTATAATCGACCACCACTCAGACATCGCGTGATTTTTACAAACTCGTGAAATTATAGTAATTCATAATCCAAGAACCACCCCGACCATCAAACTTTTCTGATTTAACAGGTTCGGCAAACACTTTTAACAGTTAAGGACGCCAGGTTCCGGCTCAGCCGATGCACTGTTAGTATTTGATGAATTATTGCGTTCGCTAACCGTCCAGGAATGTGGTCCGGATTGTGGTCAAAACTCGAAACTGTTGGTATTCACAGAAGCCATATTGATCTCACAGAATGAACCACTGCTCTACACGCAAAACGTGCTGATGCAGTCATCATCGTTGCCATGGAATAGTCCTTGATTCTGTTAGTGTGCGACGTGTTCAACTACTGCAGTGAAGATGAGCGATCGTAACATACTGCTCATACCACTTCTATTCAGTAGTAGGACCGGAGCATAGATTTTGACATCGTACAAGCCGCAGGAAAAATGCAGGAAGGAAAATCAGAGTGCAGCATCGCCCATAATGGTCCCTGCTACTTAAAGAAACTGAGCATTGACGTATGCGGTGGTGAACCTACGTACGTGAATCGGGTATAGGCCTTAACGAGGATGTATCGAGTGAAAGTAGTGGCACCATTCACGTAAATGCTTACAGTTTCAAAATACCTGAAAGTTGTTGAATATTTTGTGAGCCTTGGTTATGAAGTCGGGGTTCTGATGAGAATGAATGTACTGTCCCTCAGTAGTGTGGAAGCACGGTGCAGGTTTTCGGAATGAGTCAGAGACTCTGATTGCGTCAAGCTGAAGAACAAAATATGCATGTTTTTCAAGCTGAGGCTGTGTTTCACAGACCGAATAGAACTTTCGCCATTATGGGAAAGGTAGGAATGTAGAGAACGAAGAAATTGTCTTTTCGTGGTGACTACTGCGAAAAAGATGACGTTATAGAAGATGAAATCACATGTGGCGAGCCGCCAACTATAGCACGCAACTGACTTGCCACAGAAATCCGGTTTGTGACATTGCCCAATAACCATCCCTATCATTTATGAGTGGTCAATAGCACGAGAGAGGAGGTTCAAGAAAATCATCGCTACAAATCATCCATATGTTGCAGCCGTAGAGAACACGTTGCAAATGTTCAGAACGGAAGAAAGACAAATGTCACCAAATGCCAGTTTTTCGTTCGATTGCCTTTCTAGCATACAGAAAACCATTGAGTATTTATTAAACGCACAGGACAACAACGATAGTAGTGTTGTGATCCAAGAACGCGGATGGCACAAGGGTTGCTTATTCGACAAAGCAACACATGGGTTAAGCATTTAAACAAGGCCCGAAACAAACCCACTCATTTGCACGCGGTATTCGGCCCCAGACCGTAAACGCCTGGATGAGGATGCTCTCCTACAGCGAATTTCTTTATGTCCAATTTCCCCACATTTTTGGCACGTGTAGCTTCGAACTTTGCAAACTCGCGCGAAATGCCATTCTCCACAATGCTAACACAAGTTCGGTGGCCTTGCTGTGAATTCTGTTGACTGGATACTTCTTGCTTTATTGATAACACACACATTGACGTCTTCGTCGCTGTTGCGTTTGTCTTCAACTAATCTGGTATCGTTTTTAAGATTTATTATTCGTTGGCATTCATCTGTCACGGTCTGCATTGTCATGTCTGGGTTATTTTCTAGCTGCTATAAGATACGTGTATGGATATCCGTATCGGATGCTGATTTAAGTCCACACACAAAAATTAAAGTTTTAAACTGATCGGTGGTGAGATTTGACAGCTTGAACTTCTTACATTCTCGATTGACCACACCGGCGGATGTTAAAAAATCCTCCTACTATTGTTTATTGAGTTGAAAGCATTTAAGTCAAGTATTGAATAATGACATGGATTCGCTGAAACTGCGCGTCAAGCACTGTACAGTGTCTGTGAATGAATATTCACATGGGTTCTTTGGCAGAATATAGTAACAATATCGAGCGTGTTCCGTTGGAACAAGTTTGCGTAGAAGTAGTCGGACTTCGGCATATCATCTAAGTTTACTGCATCCTCATTAACTATGTCCTCATAACGTCTGAACCAAGCTTCGAACGTGATTCCGCTGTCCGGTTGATAGTTGAATTCTGTTATGCTGTTGGCCAATGATTCTGCTGAGGACACTGTGGTTGCAACTGTTGAACTATGTTGAATTGTCATTTTCTGTGCCATGATCTCAATCAATTTCAACTGAGTAGCTTCGTACTGTTCGTGCTGCTGAACTTCCTCGAGTAGTAACGACGTGATGAGAATGATCTGCCACTGCCCGTCGCCAAATGTTATAACCCAACCAGCCGTGCGGAATCAGAACACGAGACTCTAGAGCGTACACTGGAATTTTGCCATTCAATGAGTGACCAAAACGAATGTGACATGTTATCCATAGATATGACCAGTCTGACAAACAACCAATCAGAAAGCAGAAGCCCATTGATCCAATGTAACCAGACCACCAATGGCTGGCAAGACAACTAAGCAGGCGTTAGGACAAAAGTAGATCGACTATATGCAACAACGGGAACGCGTCCGCAACAGAATAACGTTAAGTATGGCCGCGACCACTGGGTAACACTTGATGGGTTTGTTATACAGAATTTGCGTTGAAACTTGAAGAAAAACAGTTTCACCTTCGTGCACAAGTACTTCAGGAGTTCCCGTGAAATAGAAATCGTGTGAAATTTTAGCAAAATAACGCGAATAGTATTTTTAAATGATATGAATGATTACGCAGTTCAATTAATCTGACACTACCTTGTGTGGTTTAAGTGGTCCATTTCGACTAAATCACTTCCGCACGTTCAACTGACACGATGGTGAACAATGGGACCGTTTTTAGAGGAATATTCGAAGAGCATTATTCGAAGTTTGATGAATATCCGAATGGCTTGCACAATTTTCAACAAGCCTTGAGCACATCATTTATTTTTGTATCGATACTCAGCCGATTTCGTTTCATTTTCTGTCGTATGTTTTTGTCCGACGACGGCATGACGCATGTAGCACCACCGACCGCGATCATCCCCGATTCCGTATTCGATGTCGTTCACGAATGTTCACTGGACACCCCAACCCGAACGTTTGGATTTTTGCGGTTGTTTCGGTAACTTTAGGGGAGGATACTCGAGTGGGAGCTCGTTAGGAACTGTGGGTATTAGTGCTTCTCCACCTGCGGCGTCTGGGGATTGTCGTACCAATTGCAGGCTGATTGGATATTAGCTGGTATGTCATGAACCAGATCAGGCCAAGGGTGGCTGGCCCTAGTTATCCTCATCAGGAACGAAGGGTTGTTGCCACAGTACCCTTCTAGGGGGGAGCTGTGTAGCGACCTAAAGATTAAACTTGCCTGCTTGCGGTATGATGTGTATAATAGTTCCAAAACTTATAGTTGCATACTGTACCTAGGGTATTAAGAAAGTCCACATGATGCATGTTGTTCGATTGTTTGTCTGCATGCCATGTGACTATGGCGCGAACCCGATAGCACACGTGTGTCACACACTTCCGGTTAAATCGCTCGTCGACGGCCGATCTCTAGCTTCTCTAGCTACCTTACGTGTCGGTGCCATTTTCTAGCGCTATAAGAGACCATTTGTATATTTCGAGTAATAAATATTCGGTCTCTTCTCTTAACGGCCTTTCATATTTCGCGTCTGGTTAATTCGTACCTGGGGAGAACGACTTAGTCCGCCGTGCACTAAAATGGTGAACAATGGGACCGTTTTTAAAGGAAAATTCGCGGAACATTATTCGAAGTTTGATGGATATCCGAATGACTTGCACAAATTTCAACAAGCCTTGTACAAGCTTCTTTATTGACACTTTTTAGACCTATGCAATGGTCTGGAAGCTTGAAGGAGTGGGACTGCCGCCGAGTTTCACGTACGGGAGTGTAGTGTGTAAATGCGTACAGCTTACACGCCGATCAATACTTTCCAGGCGGTTATATTTTTTGCAATTCTAGTTTCGCAGACTACAGCTGCGAAGCATCCTGAGTCGTTCATTATCGAACTGAATGCTGTTAGATCAAAAATGCAAACCTGGTGCAGTCACCCTATCTGCAAGTAAGTCGCCACAGTATATAACTTAGGAATGAACGTTTGATTACGGATAATGAACTGCACATTCTCTGCACGATGAATCACCTGAAAACTGCTCATGAGACGAGACTGTACATTAACAGAAACGGTGGGATGACTTAGGCAATCTTTGTACTGGGCACAATAAATTGGACGATCGCAACGAAGTTTATTGAAGGCTATTGTTACGACAGAAAGTGCTTATTTTCCTAATATTCATTCCAAAGTATGCTTTCTAACCCTGTTCTAATTATGGACATGTTATTCTCGGTGGCGCAACACATTATTCACATCATGGTGGTTTCATACTACGGCGTGTCATGTAGATAAATGTAACTGAAGTTGCTGTCAATTTTTTATGCACTCGTTCCCAACGAAACAGCTGACCGGTATAGATTATTCATTGAATGTATGCTGCAAATGCTGCTTCGTACGTCTGCTGTTCGCACATTCTTTGGTTTAAGTAATTTTCAAAATAACGAATTCATGAATGGACTCACAATGTAGCTTTCATCAGAAACGTAGGACAGTTTAATCGTTTGTTACAGGCTATCAAATCTGTTTGTAATGGAGCACATCAGTAGTCCACGAAAACTTGGATTCTCTGTAAAGGTTGTTTGGTAGGATATTTGTAACCTCCACACTACTTGTGTAGAGAAAGACTGATTGCATTGAAAGTGCTGTGTCGGAACGATTGTTTGTGTTTTTCCTAGCACTTTGAGTAGAGTTCCAATAGTGTGCTTGCTAAACGTGTTTGAGCTGCTCATCTGTCTGAACTATCTAACGTTTTTTCTAAGGCCACCGTCATAACATACCAAAACATTTTCCAAAGACGTTACAGCGGCACAAAGGTTGTAGATATGGCTTACGTAAAACATATATGAGGAGTGCACTGTAAGTAAGTATTCCATGTTGATATTAGAAAGTGTTATGAGTGTGACCACTGTTTTTCATCCTAATGGATGATGCCTTGTTGCCGTATGGTTGCTGTGTTTCATTCGGTTTATAAGCAGCTTTTCGGTTTGGTTTAGAAATGTCGGTGGTTTTTACCAATCATTGTTGAAGCTGAAAAAATTCGGTCTTGTGAATCTGATGAAACCATTGATTGTGTGCTTGCACCCACCCGCCATTCTCGTTTACATAGAATAAGAAATGTAGAGGATCTATGCCAGTATGGTACCGTCATCCTATGGTGTATAAAGGAAAAGGCTAACCACTAACCGGTTGCTGCTTTGTGAATGAAAAATGAGATCGTTTCAAGCCTACTTTACTTTTTTGTTGCACTGTTGAACACTAGATAGAGATTGTGTAGATGAGCGTCCGTGTAAGTTTCTATAATTTATGTTCCGAAGAAATAAGTGCATTGTTGAATGGTATGAATAATTCTTGTTTGTCACAGGAAATTAAACCCGTCGGTCCCCCAGCGTATTATTAAGCAGTGTAGTGTTCCAAAGAGCCAGCCACACGTGACAGCACACACACAGTGTCCAACGCTCAAAAATCGAAAGATTAAAAGGTCCGTCTCACAAACAGAGGAGACATAAATCAACGTGACACACATATGGGTACAACACAGATACTGAAATATTGAGACCCATATTGTGAACTTGTCAATATATATAGGAGTTTTCGTGTTTCCGAAGTAAACCACCAATTGGAAGTTATCTTACCTTTACTGACCGCTGACCCCGGACTATGATCGGTCGTCTTATTCATCCTGTCGCATTGACACTGCTAGCCCACGTGTTCGGGGACCTGGAAGGAAGCGGAATGAAATGTATGTGGCGAAACAAAAGGTGTAGTGACCAGCGATCGTGCGACTTCTCTAAGGATCCCGGCTGCAACCGTGTTTTCCTGCTTGTCTGTTCTGTACGCATGATTCTGTGTACGCTTGCTATACGAGACTTGATATGAACTCAATACCACTTTCTTCAGTCGTGTAACTAATTGCACGCAGCGAATGCTTGTCCCTTTCCTAACGACACATCTGTTTTTCATTCTTCAAGGTCGTTTAACCAAACCCTTTCGAGCGTTGTTTAACGCACTCGAAAGTTCCACGCACTTTTCGTCTGGCGCGCTTTTGAGTGCCGCCGAGTGGGCTGTGACCCATCTCGCGCTTCTTTTCTTCTTCCTCTTGGTTGCTGCCGTTGGTCCCAGACTAAGCTAGAGTCAACTACTTATCATATTTCCAGACATTGCTGGAAATATACGGTTTGTTTTCAAACCCTGCTGTGTTCTCTAGTTCAATGCCTGTTGGGATTACTTTTCGACTGCTCTTCAGGAAAGGCGTTTTAAATTGTTAGTGGACGAGGGTCTAGCGCATACCCACTTTTCCACTACAAAGGACAGCAAAGTACATGCTACTACAGAGGTCTAAATTGATTTTCCGCAGGAACGAAGGGATAAGCGCTTCCTACTAGAGAGTTGGCTTGTATAAGTAGATTCTTTATTGATCTATGGAAAATTAAGTATATTTTTGCTTGTCACAAATAGTTATCTCCTTTCGGTTTTCAAATGTACGCTGCCAAAATGTTCAAGCGATCAGAATGATTCTTGCTATTACGGGACAGTCGCTCGACCAAGTGACAAGAAAGACTAGTTCCTACCGTCAAAAATCAACGAACTTATTGTGGTATCCGACGGAATCATACATTCCAGCTCATTCAATCTGACATCAGGTCTTTGGCGGGGATTGGTAAGGCGAATTTCGCAGTGTCTGTGGGACCATATGAGTGCTTATTTATGCCCTTCAGATTGTCAAATGCACTAGTGACATTCCAATGCTCAATGCAAAAGGCTGTGCCTGACCTGATCTTCGGGACGTGTCTGGTGTGTCTGGATGACGTCATAGTCCATAGAAGGTCCTAACACTGGCAGAGGGGCAATTTTGTACCTGCGCTGGACCGTTTGGCTAGGGCTGGTTTGAAACTAAAGTCTCCGAGACGCCGCTTCTTGCCCACAGAGGTAACATTTCTGGGGCATGTAATTTCCGGGTCAAGTATTCTTATACATTAAAAAAAGACTAAACAACTCTAACCATGGCCTAGATTAAGCCTCTTCGGATTTGCATCCTATGACCATTGCTTTAACGCCGATTTTGACGGCACTTTCACCTCTCCAGTCAGAGTTTTACGGAACAATAAGATATTCATGTGGTGCGACGGAGCTTACAAACGACTGCAGGGAACTCCGTGCATGGCACCATAACTAGTTCTCGTAGATATGTTACTGAATACCGGGGAATTTGTCATGGACACGGAGGCAAGTGACAGCACAATTGAAAAATTTCTGTCGCGACAAGGAAAAGGCGGTACAGAACGGGCGACAGCCTATGACTGTCGGTGTTTGAGTAGGTGTGAAACGTAATGCACGACGATAAAAGAAATTCCACACAGTTTCAGTGATATTTCCGGCACTAACTCCTGGGTAGAAGGCTGCTCCTGCACACAGCTCATCAGCCCCTTAGTTGATTAACAAACTCCAAAGACCCAAATGGGCAGCTAACCCGACGGCAGGAAATTTTACAAGGATAAAATTTCGTATGTATTCATCGATCCGCCAAACGATTCTCTAATTTTGACCCACTTTCGAGGCGTCTCGCACGCGACCTTGGCGACTGTCCTCCCGTACTACGTAACTGAGACGACCATGAAGAGTGGAACATTAGATGACTTGCTAACAACGGGAAAATTACACAGCCAAGTATTCTGTTACCATGTTCCTAACATGCTTGTATAGAAGACATACATAGACACATAAGTCCAGAATATGCAACCAGGAAAACACAGCTGCAGTTGGAGTCCTTCGATAAGCCTTGCGGTCTCCTGTCGCCACTTATGTATCTCTCACACGTTCTCGTACAGTCTTGATTTCGAAAGTAGTAATACTGTTTTTCAATCGTTTCATCGCACAACATCATAACAACATCATCACATAACATGCAAACTTCATTGAAAGCAGTAGCAGTGACGTGCATTCCTTAATCGTAAAACGTAACCCTCTAGGTTTTGGCAGTGTGTGTGGGTCGCAGAGATTAATCTTTGCGAATGTTTTCTGCTTTGTTTGTTCCCAGTTTTTTCTGAAGCGTGCACTTGCTCGTTAATTTTATTTACCAGAAGGTATTATATTACCACTAAAGTTTATTCCACTCCATAATTTTTACTTCTTTTCCAGCCCATCTGGGCCTTCTTGGGTGTCTAGTTCCATTTAATGTATGTGTGTGGCAAACAGTCCTTACGGCTCTTTTTAGCCATCCCCAGCTATATTTTTATGGGTACAATTGTAGTGAACAAGTAAGTATACGCTCAACTCTTGTCCACTAACATTTTTAAATGCCTTTCATGAAGAGCCATTGAAATGTAGTCCTAATGACATCGAACCAAAAGAACACGGCAAGGTTTGGAAGCAAATCGTATATTTCCAGTAATATCTGGAAATATAATTAACGGTTAGCTCTAGCCTAATCCGAAACCAATGTCAGCAACCAAAAGAAGAAATAAAAGAAGTGAGAGGTGAGCGGCAGTTCACTTGACAGCACTCAAAAGCGTGTCAAGTGAAAAATGCTCCGAGCTTTTGAGTACGTTATAAAACACACGAAAACTTTCGGATTAAACGAACTTGGAGGATGAGATGAGAGAGTAATGGTTAAGAAAACAACAATCATTCGCTGCGTGCAATTAGTTATATGGCTGGAAAAGTGACACTGAGTTCGTATCAAAGCTCCTATTACAGGTGTACACAGAATCATGCGTACAGATTGGGCAAGCAAGAAAACACGGCTGTTGCGGGGATCCTCAGAGAAGCCACACGACCGCATGTCACTAAACAGTCTTGTTAGTTATCCCGAACTAAACATCAAATTTTTATTCTCAAGGGAAAGTTTGACCCATGCTCTTCTTCTCGTCGAATGCTCTGAAGAGGAATGCCTAACACTATGATCAAATTTATGAGTCCACTCTCAAGCTTACCTTCAAATGTGAGCGAAGAGAAACAAAGATGAATACTGCCATGGGTAATGTGTAATTGTTCATGCTTATATCATAATCCAAAGTCCACTATTCAAGCTCATTCATTGGATTACATAATTATTATTAGTATGGTCGGTTGTAGTTTAGTGAAGTGACCTGAAGACTTCACTTGCCTGCTAGTGGCATGACGTGTAAAGTAGATCACAAGCAACCAGTTGTTGAAAAATCGCCACCCCCCGCAAAGAAAGCAAAAGCCAGTCTTCGCGACACAAAGCAAATCTCAGTTTATTGAGGTTCTATTGGTTATTTTACAGAAAAATCGCATCAGTAAAATGAAGAAATACAATTTGTGCTGACGCTTCAGCTTTTCCATTGGTCGGCTCGACCCCGCTTGTAGCTCGTTTGTTTTAACGCTGGAGCAGCGTGCCATCCTGATTGGTCCCCACGCTGACCTACCAGTCTTCTCGCGTTGCCGATACTGATCGGCCGTAGCCTTCTACGAATCCCTGGTTGACTTCTTATCGATGCGCTTGTCCATTATTTAGTTAATAAACAAATACATATAATGTAATTCAGTTCGTTATTTGTTTGCATGGCATTCTATTGTTCAGCGCGAACTGACAACGTTAACGCTTTCATCAGCGGCCGGTCTCAAATTTGCCAAATATTGTTTCCGGTAAGCGTCATATATATATATA
>JTDE01004628.1:34354-44908 GCA_014338405.1 Paragonimus skrjabini miyazakii | reverse complement strand
CCATTGGAATGTTCTGTATCACATGTAATCTATCAGTTCACTTGCAGTTGCGATGGTCTACATCAGCGAAACAGATCGGTGCCTACGACAAAGAATGGCTGAACATACATCTAAGTGGTTGGTGCACGCGACAACGTAATTGACAACGATGAGGAAACGAGTGAGCCGAAAACCTATCTCATCCATTGCAAAGCACCTCATGGAAACAAATCACGTTGCTGACCCCGTCAAGTCTTTTGACGTGTTACTGTGCAACTGGAATCCTAGATTGCTTGTATTCTTCGAGACAAGGCTAATCAATACTCGCCGTCCGGATCTGTGTGCACAAACTATTGACTCATGCAGTTTGTCTACCCTGAAACTGATGACAGTCTTCCATTCGTTTAAAACCCAATCGTTGATAGTTTCTATTGTTGCTGCCATCAGCGTATCTTATATATTCTAGTGTTTACGTTCGTGACTCAACACAGTAAACGAAATATTAACATCTCACAGTATTAGACATCTTCCGTCATTGGTGTATTTTTATGACCGATCAGGTAAGCTGAACCGAACGTAATTGTTTAGCTGGACGACTATAATAACAAACCATATCGTGCGACAACAAGAATTGGCAAGTCACTGACCTTTTTAGATTGAGAAATGTAAGTTATTGATGAGTCAAATTTTTTCGAATATTTTTAGGACTATGATGGAATGACATTATCTCGCAACTGGAAAAATCAGAAGTAACGAAGTGAAAAGACCTGCTACAGAAAGAAATGATAGACACCTACAGTGATCAGCTAGAACGAAACCGTCTGCAACAGCCTCAATGTTACCCTCACTTACTGCGCGAATAAAACATGAATAAAACAAATTCGTAGCATTCACTGACTTGAACCTCCCTTGTCACATCATCGATGCGGTGTGCACATAAAGATCTCAACAGATGACATACAAATAAACTGGTCAAACAGATAAGCAATATTAGTGATTGTTGATGTTGATTATCAAACCAACACTTTACCACAGTTTTTGTAAATGCATACGATTATCAAGGTTGAAACGACAAATTTCGCAAAAATCACATTCCGATACTCGAGGTCATAACTAACGCTCAATGGTCAAGAAACAGAGGTGATTAACTAACATACAGGATTCGTGCAAGTCATAATAATGATAGTGATCGTTCTGCCTCAAGTGTGGTGCGCTAAATAAATTACAGATTCAGCTCGTAACATGAAAACTGCCGATTGAGATCCCAATCCGAAGGGTTCAGCCAAAGATAAAACAGTCACGACTGATTGATTGGTCATGCCTAGTGTGATCCCACTGGCGTTATGGTTACACACCAGTCTCACAAACACAAGGATGGGTACAAAATCCGACCCGGACAACCATATGCACTAATGATGAGCTCTAATAAGAACGAAACTTGAGTCTAATGCTTCGTTACGAAGTGGACCAACCGAGAGGCTTATCTGAATGCAACGACTGTGATAAAATGTGAGTGATGTTCAATTTGAAATGGAATGCGACAGCTGCGATCAATTGTGGGTGATGTTCAATCTATATGAAAATCAAAATCCCCTACCACTCACCAGTAATCAATGTGAAATAATCAAAATCCCTGAAATTCAATTCGGTCATGATTAAGTCCCTGTTTGAAAGTGAACGTCGAAAAAAAGAGGAACATTTCAACTTTCGCGGAGCCGCTCTAAATGCAAATTAGGCACGAAAGAAGGCAGGTTCCAATTTTATCACTGAGGGGTGTTTAGTGTAATGTGATACATTAGATCACATGTGAACCGGATTCTGTCAGGCTTCTCAATCCAAAGAGGTCCGGTCGAGGTGACAGAGAATAAATTCCGATAACGGTACAAATAATTTACCAGATGGACCGTATGCATAAAAATGAATGGATCGAATACAGACTACAGTCATTAATAATTCGTGTTCATAGCATTTTCTCAAACCACTCATTCGGTGAAGACCAAAACTGTAAAAACCTCTCTCAATGGCGATCGCAACCAACCTGGCAGTTGCTTCTTGTGAATTCGTACGAATTTCGATAGCCAACTGAACCGACTTCTCTAACGATTCTCTTGCTCGGCTATCCAGTGGCTCCACGCATTGAATATCAATACTGGTGATATGCAGATTGTTTTGTGGAAATGTGAAGCGATCACGTACGCGGCCGTTTTCATCTAAGCCAAACACGGAGCTGGTCACAATACGCGCTGAATTCTGTCAAAAATGAACATATTCGTACGAGGCCTGCTTGACAAAATTTAGAACGAACAACAAATACTGAGTTGCAACCATAAGATTTGATACACTAACAAAGCGGATAGCATTTGGGCTGCATCTTCGAGGTACACAATTAATAACATTTGTGAGAAGCAAACATTGAGACAAAACTCACGAGGAACAAAGCGGGAAATCGAAAGTCACCTGAGAACGGAATATCTAACATGTTTGACTTTATTTATCCAGACCTCCGGAAACTGCAATGTCTCCCAATAGTGAGACAACCATACGGGTGAGAACTGTGGCTAAGGGAGTTCACAATCTAGCAGAACACTAACAGGTCGTTTATCGCCAGCAACACATGAAACCGAAAAACATCAATAACGTTAGTTCTGTCATCGCTATGTCTGTGAAGTGTTTATTCGCGTTAGTGATTCCGATTACCTTGTGAAAATCGTCGAATGGAACCGCGGCCACGTGACCGCGAATACGTGAAGCAATGGCTTTACAAGCATCTCCGATAAAATCAGGCACAGAGAAAAGCTTGGCTGCTTCCGGCTGACTACAATTCTCCGGAACTTCAAAGTGCCAATTGTAGGACAACTGGAGCGACAAACGAGCATGATCTGCGGTCTCCACCACTACTATATCAGTGCAAAAATCCGGGCCCAGGAGAAGACAAAGTGATCGGATTTTGTTCGGCATCTTGGGTTTACCGCCACTAAGAGCTGTGTGCACTGTTCATCAGGATCCAACATCACCAGGGCTGGGCCGAATTCAACGCGCGCCCTTTTGGCTTGATAATCGTAGATCTGAATAGCGGCATTGTGTGGAACAGGCAGAGTGACTACTCGAGTGAGATCCAAACTAAACTCGATTGATGTCTGGCATGAATCCTCCTGTTCGCCTCTGTCGGCTAGCGGATCTTTCGCTTGTTGAAGCAATCGCACAACCTCGTTTGGCAATTTCTTCTGCCACAATTCTTCCTCCTCGTTCACCATATAAGCCTCGCCGATCACCGCTCTGATCTGTCCGGTGCGAGTGTTGCGAACGTAAATTCCCTCGTTTCGGTCCAGCGGGATCAGTGAACGACGAGTAACTATTTCGACTTCAACCGGTGGTACGTACTCCATCGGACCACGGATCATCCATTGAGCACCGGGTTGACGAAACTGTAAATGAGAAAAAACGAAATAACAATAGTTTTATGGATTTTGCATAACCTGACACCATGTACTTGCATTTGGTTTTCCAAATATTGTTGCCCTTAGTCTGGTTAGTCCAAACCACACATGTTTCAATGGATTGACTTTCCAATCTGTTTAAAATTCATCCAAGCATTTATACTGCGTCCAGGCTTGCAGCATGATAGGTTTAACTTCGAGAGGTGCATTGAACCATGAGCATTAGCTCCTCGTTTACGCTTCTATATATTCACTTTAAGATGATCAGATATCACTTTTGCGTTTCTCGATAACAAATGCGTGCGACTCGATGTCAATTTAAAATGTCAGCACGGGTTTCTCTGAGCCCACCATAGACCGCTGAATGGCGAACCAGGCCACACAGCTGATGTGCATATGGGTAGTCTGGTAGATACAGTGATCGATTGGCCGTACGAAGTGGGACATGTGTTCAGTTTTGCCCTATGGATCAGAGATCTGGCCCATTCGCGCAGAAGATGCACGCAGACTCAGTGTTTTACCACCGTTGTCTCGGCCGGTTATCTTGTGTCAAATGGACTGACAGTGTGAACAACGCGACAGTTCGTCCGCGCCTGTTTGGTTGATGCGCAGGTTTGCGACCGATAACTGATAGTGAAAACACCATCTTCGCTGGTTGGGCCATATACTCCGTGTGTCAACCGAATGTCTGCCTCACCACGCATTGTTCAGTTTGCATGACGATGGTTAGAAGAAACCGCAAGGCGACCAGTCGATTACGTAGTCACGGGCTATGAAAGCCATGACCGTCCAGCTGAACAAAGTTAGCAGATGCCGTCTACCTGGTTGAAGAGTTCACAACTATCCGTACCGGTGATTGGAAACACACTCTGATGTTGTCTTGTGTCGCAGTCAGTGGCGTGTCAGTATCCGTAAACTTACTAACTTCTTTCATCGTGAAATTCAATTGTTTGTGCAATACAAATATACCCAGAGATTTCGTCAGACAACCTTGTTTTCGGTGTGCCGTTGTTGGGAAAAAATGACGCGGCACAACAGTGGCCAGACCCTTGATACCCAAATGACACTAGGTTCACAATGTGTTAGGTCCCACGCGATCTTGGTTTGATAACCATGATCATATCAACTGTCTTGTATTCGGCCTAAAGATGACACGCCGAAAGCAAGCCTGTTCGCCAAGTTTTGACTCTGAACTAATTGTTATTGTTGGTTTGTTTTCTTTCACCTATCCTTCTTCGCTATACATTTCTGCTTATTTATTGCCTTGGAACTTCGTAAACAACTGTCAAGACCAACGGCAGCTCGAACCGTTGTACACATGGGTACGAATTAAAACTGAAAAATGATTGACTGATTGATTGGGACATGTGGAGCGAAACTGACATCGAGAAAACCTAAAATGGTATAGAGATATCTTAAGTGGAAAATGTACAGTTACTGATACTAACCCGTCCTACTGTCTTACTCGTGTTGACCACAGAACGAACAAGTCCAATCGGAATTTACCAAAGTTGCCGTCCGACTGTTCGTCGAATTTGTACTCTCATTTAATCAAAAGGTGAAATTTTCTGCGTTTTTGCATCAATGTTTACAATCGCTCTGCCATCAGCTTTCTCACGGCAGACCATCAATTAGAAAATTACGCGTGGGAAATAACAGGGATCAATTGTAAATGTAAGCTGAAGAGGGTTACTAGCAATCCGCGGTAAAGGACTCGAAGCGAAAACAATACTGCCCCGGAGTGTGCACAGGCTACAATAATTTCGTGCAGACTAAATTTTGAAACGTGAATGTGGAAAAAACGTCTGACAGAGCAAGAGTCCTTCTGAACGACCACTGACCAAATTATACACAAAATGTGATGTCTACATATCAAACCTGTCAACTAAGTAGCTGTTTTAACAGCTTCAAAATTGTTATTGCTAAATAGCCAACAATGACTTCGTCCACACGGGCGTTCAACACATTGACCTCAGAATGAGCACTTTTCTCAAAGGTAAAACGGACAGATCAAGTGTTAGATTAGCACAATGCATGTCTAGTCAGATAAGAAGGATAAACTTACAACCCTCGAAGACTTTCTCAATCCCTCCTCGTCAGTCGTAAGATGCGTAGTTATGATTTCATCGTAAAAACCCTGGTTTGCCTTTAGAATAATTCCCTCGTTGGCTTGTAAAATGGTTGCTTGCTGAACTCCATTTTCCAACCTTTCTCTAGGCTTGAGAAAAAAGGATTTTTCGCCTCGAACGAGTGTCTTTTTGCCCAATTGAGGCACTCCGCCCTCATCGACAGGATCAAGAATAACGCAGTACTGGTGGGCCGCCAAGACCGTGGCTTCGACTACCTTCACAATCTCCTCGTGGACACTACATATGTGACTGTCTGCATCTGCACGAGTGACCAACCATTCTTCACCGTACCGTCGCCTTTTGCCGAAATCATCCACGTGTGCCTCCAGGGCGCGAACATGCAAAGCCACTTGTTACAAACCGTGATGGAATGATTCAAACAGCTGGTTCAACTAACCACGAACAAAACAAGTCCATGAAAATATGCTGAAGTATACATATCCAAGTCAATCTGAAACCGGCCAGAGTGGTTCTGTCGTATGTACCTCGTCACATAATCACAGCTTGCGGATTTCTTTTAAAGCGATCAGTGAACTCGGGTAAAAGCTTATCTGCCTCCAGAACCTTCAAAACACTGAAGAATCTTTATCTTCAGCATAAAGTCAATGAATAAAACTCTTTCCACCCTTCTGCACATGCCAAACATCGACAAACGCCTTTGTAAGACAACAATAAACGGTTCTTAGACAGCACGAGCGATAAAATGAAGTCAACATAACACACGGAAAAGAGAATAACAGTACTAACGCACGTTACCTTAGCATACCACAGCGCAGAAATCAAGAGCTTTCGATAATGAAGCAGATAATCTGTATACACAAGAAGCGAGGCACAGTTGAATCCGCTCGAACATTAGTTCAAATGAACAGAAGATTCAAATTCATCAAGTGATTCGCTTTCAACAAAAGCTAAATGTAACCACTAACAGTGTGCGCCAGGTTGCAGACAAGGGACTAGACCAGTAATCGTGTAACATCAATAATCACCTCAACATTTGCGGACAAAATACAGAGGCTACCTTTAAACACAACGCACTGAAAACTGACGAAAAAGAATGTACAGCGAAATGCTAACGTTGTGAATGCTCACACTAACAGCCAACAAAAAGTAGTATAATACAAGAAACAACGAATACCTTTCACCTATTTGAATGGAATTGCCAGAAGATGCACGTTACGACATGAGTTCATTCAATACAAACTGATCAGTCACGAATGCACAGCCGGAAGTACAAATCAATATGGACTGTGAATGTCCCTTATAGTTGAACCTGCGGTAAACAATTATTAGCAATGATGGCTAAAGGTAAACAAAATTTTTCCGGTCGTGGGCGCATTTGGAGTATACAAAAGATATATTCCTGGCTGACCAAAATTAAGAATAGCTTGAGAAAGCAATCCAGGCTTTCAACTCTGTCTACCGAAGTATCCCAGTGTCTTTCGATCATGAACAAAAGAATCGTTTATCATTTTCGGACGTCTTGATTGGATGGTGTTCGGATGGACCTACTGGACGTTCGGTGTACCACAAGCCAACACGGACAGCACACTAATGGGGGGCACTAGTTCGTCATAGTTTCACAGGGCTTCAGGGATATGCTCAGAGAATAGACTGTGAACCGACTAAACAGTGCTGTGTGAAACACTTCGTGTTATCAATTTCCAGAAACATGTTATTCAGAAAAAAATCGGTAAACTTATTCTAGAAGGGTAATCGTGGGGGTGTCTAAAAAACTGTACACAACAAACTCCTCTTTGAAGCGCCATTCTGGTTAACACTTCTGAGGAGATTTTGTTGCCATACGGAAACGTGCGTATGTTGTTGCAAAACGTGTTCCATTCTCACAAACAACCAGGCCACTTCTAACCTTTTATAAAAAGTGACTTATTGTGTTCCCATTAGTCACTGTACCTAACCATTTTTCCGCGGCTACAGGAATTTACACCGATCATGGGGAAGTGGCGCTAGGTTTTACAGCCAGGGAGCATAGCGTCATGCGGCAGAGATGTAATTGTGCACCCGCCAGTGAGTGATACTCCGTGACGAATAAACGCCTCTTTACTTACCACAGGAAACCTAACGCTTAAAAAACATAAGACCACTGTTGCAGCAACGGATACGTTCCCGATGGATCCATGCAACTCATACATTTTCAAGTGTATTGAAGCTTTATTAACCAGCTGCCGGTCGAAAGCTCTAACCGGCCGCCAATCTTTGCCAACCGTGGGTCTAGTTGTAAGTGGGACTCACGATTCACATGGATTTGTACTTCCAACTACATGTTCAACAAGTGACTGTTTTCATGTTAGTCACATCTGTGACTGATTATAGGGTGTGAAATGAACACCAGTCGTAATTTGTATCCTCTGGCGATTCTAAAGAAATAGTCGAAAGGGACTCACTGCTTCGAATTAATCAAAACCATATTTCTTGCTGTCGCGATCAGTATTCCCGATAGATTTCTCAGAATTAAATCCGGGGCAGCAGCGGAACGTACTTGAAATTTTCTTCTGAGATCGTGTAAGGATTCCCACCACTTTCCTACAGAAAATTACGGGAACAGAACAAAATATACATTATAGTCCAAACATGGGGCATCAGTGCATACCAGTTACCGATTACGTTCAGAAACGTTTGCATCCAATGTGCGAAGTACACAACGGAATCATAAACAGTAGACAATATGCCAACTAGGTCGTACATTTAATTCACCAATCACGGTAGCCCGTCAATGGAACGCACTGAAACCAGCACATAAAAAAACCCAACTTCCTATCTCAGGGTAGTGGAATTATATATCAAAGTAAGTAACTAAGAAAGTCATTGATGAAACATAAAACGAAGGACACAGCGTTTAGATAGAACAGAAACACAAGATTCTTACGGTTTGCTGAAGCGGTCTCAAACAATCAAATGAAGCCTAGTGTATTCAGAAAGAATTGTATAGAAAAATGACTCTGACCTGGATCTACTGATTTTTCCTAACCCACCGACTGATAATCCATTCCACTCTTCTAACTGTCCGATATAGAAAACAGTTTCGTGATATTGTAAACTCGAAACAGACGAGTTAATAAGAAATGCTTGCATCTACAAGCTTTCGTGTTCCAACTGTTATGTTCGAACACGACTTCGTTGTCGTTATGTCACAAACGAGGTAGGTTATAGAGAAGGGATCAAATTTTTGAGTGGGTTCGGTGTATATGCTTGAACATGGTTATTCCAAGGTTTGAACAAACTGTTTCTGAACACAGATCCGGGTGACGTAATCAAATTGCGATCGCGTCAGCTATAGACCAGATGTATCAAATGATCTTTCCTGATGCGGTAGTCAGTTTATCAATGTCGATTCAAAAAGGTCATTTCACTGTTAGTGTGTTGGACAGAGTCAACCAGATAGACCAGAATGAATGACCAGATATTTTCTGTTGTATCAGAGTGAAGCAACGCAGGACAGTCTCCAGGAATTCCTTTCGATAAACACTCAGTGGCGCGATCAGTGTAAGCTGAACTACAAGAACAGTCAAGTAAATAATGAAACAAGAGTCAGCATTGTCAGACATACCTATCGGATTAAGTGTTAACATGTGTGTGAGTGTTACAACGTAACTTGCGACATTGTGGGTACTGCTGTTCGCATCAGTTAATTGGTGCGCTTACAGGTCGGTTGTTATCGGCGAGAACAACGTGTAACAGGCTTAGCCCTGTTTCTATTGTATTTCATGTGCAAACACTGTCTGCATATATTCAACTAAGCTACAAGGCCACGTTTGTGAATAACTGGGACATAACTGTAGAAGTGTAGATATTGGCCACTCTAGTTTTTCCTCCCATATACACTTGGCTGCAACAATCAACTTGACATGCATGTTATTGTCACACCCAAAAATGATATTTGATCAATGATTTCTTGTGGCAGAGTGAAAACAGTGTTCTTGTGCACCCCGTTAAAAACTGTTTCGGACGATTTTCCGTTTTGTCAGTTACGCAGAAAACATTATCCACATATCGTCTAAAATCACCGAATGTTTTAATATATTCGACTAACTCGTTACTTTTGAGCATGTTCATAAAGATGTCAGCCAACACATGGATTGACGGATAACTCAAACTTACAACAGCAATCAGGCTACGCTTCTGTGGAACGACGATGATCAATTCTTTCATTTTAGCCTATCTGGTCGACTCTGTCTAAGACACTAACAGTGAAATGACCTTTTAGCATCGTCATCAGTGTCCCGATTACCAAGTCAGGGAAAATCAAGTGACGCACCCTGTCCATGACCGAAGCGAACGCAATCCGATTACGCCACCCGGATCAGTGTTCACAAACAGTTCGTTCAAACCTTGGAATTACCATGTTCGAACACATGCACTGAACCCAGTCAAACATTTGATCCATTCTTTCAAACCCACTGATTGTTTAAAACCTGCCTCGTTTGTGACATAATGACAAAGAAGTAGTGTTTGTGTTTTGTCCAATCCGGGTTGTCCCTCATTTTCTTTGATCAACAGCTGTCTTAGTTACTTAATTTGATATATACTTTTACCACCCTCAAACGGGAAGTTATCGAACACAGTGATGTTGGCTAAAAAAAGGTTTTCATAATTCCTACGACGATTTTCAATTAAATAAAGCAAGATTTAAGAGACAAAAGTAGATTGTCGAAAATATCCAATAGAACAACCTGGACATATTCTCGATAAGTCTTCCGTCGAGTTACCTCGACATTTGGTGAAAAATACTCTCGTGAATACTCAACTTTTGAATGCTTAAATGACATACAAATGAAACTGAAAATGATGCCCAAGTTGCGAATCGACATACTCAATTACACGCACTGGCTATTACACGGCCATTAGTCTTAGTATCGAACCCATGGACACACTTCAGTACCTTATAGTAAATGATGGTAATTCAAACTGCGGCATTTCGTTGATCGCGAGCGACTTAACAATTGGTCAACAAACGCATCGGAAAACGACAAACCAGTCTAGAAAATAAGCAG
>JTDE01004628.1:23449-34254 GCA_014338405.1 Paragonimus skrjabini miyazakii | reverse complement strand
TGTAAGTTATGTGATCATAAACCTTCTCGACTTACGTGTCCATTTCCCAACTCCAAATGCTACGAATTTGGCGAGATCGGTCACATTCAAGCCGTTTGTCGTTGCTCGAAGACCTGTTTTGACCAGACTTCTTTAGATGAACAAAGTGTTGCATCTGACTTGCATTCTATTGCTTTTACTGTGACTTCCGCTAATTCTCGTGATTCCACAAATCACATAGTACAATGTTCTATTGTTAACGGTGGTCCCAAACATTTTTTTATTGCTGACACTGGTGGTGTTGAGTCTTTTATTTCTGTCGCTTGCATGAAGCGGCTGGAACCTTCCGTAATTTTGAAACTTGGTAATATGTCTGTTAATAGTATTACTGAACCTGTTTCACCTATTCTTGGCGAATGTGAACTCTCACTCACAGAAGTGCTGTCCATTATTTATACTTGCTCATTTCTGGTTGTTAATTTTGACTTGTCTATTATCGGTCTTAGGTGTGTGAAGATTTTGAAGCTCTCTCTTTCATTGTCTGTTGAATCTTCCGAGTTTGAAAATTCCGTTTGTGAGTCTGTTCCAGATTCGAGTTCAGTTACTGGAGAAGTACCTGCAATTGAGCCGATACAGAAGAGAATTCCTGAACGTGTGAAAAAGAAACAACGTCATCGCTACTACCCGGACGCTCATTTGAACAGTGGCGGATGTGATGATTGTTAATCATAACGGAACACTATATGCTATTGTTGTTTTACTGCATGAACAATTACATTGTACAGAGACTGATTACATTACAATTTCGTGGCCTGACGTCCTGTTTTATTACTGCTGTGCAGAAGCTAGCTCTGGGTTTGAGCTAAGTACATTTCCGATTACTAATACATATTCCCAACCATTGCGAGCACCGATGCACCCGATCAGAATTACATTCAGACAAAAGTTACATTGAGAAATGAAGCCAGAAAGAAACCGGTCGTGGACAGTCAGACAGACAGCATCAAAATACATCATATTGTGGGAAGCAGTTTTTTATAACCCCCCCAAAACACACCAAAGAGCTATTCGACGTTAGGAAAATACCGGTTAACGAGGTAGAACAAAATACTTCGATCGAAAACCACTAAGGATCACATAAATGAAATGGGCGCTGTGAGACCCGATTTCACATTTCACGTTATTCTGATCACATGTTTACAATAATATGCCTCTATATTCCAATTTGACTTGACTCGTCCGTTTGCAACGCTTGCGCTTACTCTCAACCGTTTGATATGTCAACATATAATTTTTTCCATAAACTTTATATCGACCATAAACAACTGAACTGTATCCGATTTTATTACTCATATTTTTATTCCTACCACGAGGAACCACATTTGTTTATATGTGTAACAGTGACGCACTACATATTTACCGCTGGATTTAACTGGACGCTTTGTCACGCCTCCGCTGCACTGTTATATGCGTTTGTAAACCTGGTCGTAAGTTATTGCACATTTGTATAACCACGTTCGATAACAGTGTATATATTCTGTCCTCTGCCCATTTTAAGATATATATATAGCCCATACCGTGCGTAAGACTAGGCTACCTGAACGCATAATTCGAGTCTTCTGGCGATTTAACAGGTGCTCAATCCCACAATTTGACAGAATGAAACGAACGCCAGTTGGAAAGTGTTAATGAGCAATTGAGTGACTCATAATGTGCTCGGGTGTCTGGGTTATCTAGAGAGTTTATTTTATCGGCGTTTAATAACACATCATCATCATCATCATCATAGACAGCAATACATCAGTGGTTCACACTGATGCTTAACTGCCACACAACCATGAAGAAGAAGAAACAAACCCTGTTTAGGAAGAGAGAAGAAAAAAGAGGGAGGGAAGGGGACCTAACCACTAAAAAAGAGCTACGTCTACATTCAAACATACAACATCAAGGCGCCTACACCTTGCAACTGAATGGCACAATTCCTCATACAGCCACTCGTTATCTAAATCGATCGCAAAATACGTACAAGTGACTGGAAATTTTCGGTTATCGACCGAAGTTCGTTTTAGATGATCCAACTCATTGACCCCTTTAAAAATGACTGTGCGTCGACGACAGCCGGTTGAGTAATTTACCTCGCCGGAGATACCAGAAGATATGCATCCTCGATCAACTCAACATTCAACTAAACTGCGTGGATCACGGTAATATAGGTAGATCACCGATTCGCTTGTCATACTCACCGTTCTAACAATTTTTGGGAAAACTAGAAAATAACATTTCTCTAAATTTTACCACTATGCCCGATCAAACCGTGTTATTGAGCACCGTTTTTGCTGGACTAATCCGCTGATTAGAACAAATACCTGATGGCTTCGAAGAGCAACAAAGTTTTGTCAACTTTGCAATGGTCAACATGCAGAGTATGTGACCGGTTAACTTACCCACACCTCCTCCAAGTTGTAAACATTCGAATATGGGGTTGCTTGAAGGATTTAATTATACATCATAAATGTATGGTCGCAGTGCTCAATCACAAGCACACTCATCAACATTATTTAGCGCTTGCCTACCACACGGTCACGGTAAGAAAAATTAGCCAATTAGTCCCATTTCTAATTTTTTTAAAAGTACCTGTATTTAAACCTAGACAATAAACACTAGGGTGTCCAGGCCTTACCAACAAACAAGCAGGCTGCAAACCAGAGTGAGGAACGCATCTGCCAGACGACTTCCTTGTGATCTTCAAATCTTTGCTTCATTAACTGCACTCATTACAGTGATAATTCCAGTAGACAGCGGTCACGGCCACAACACTGTGCTTTATTCCCTGCCTTCTCCTCCAAAGTAACTAACCAGAGATTGGATGAGCAACTGGGCCCTGAGCGAGGGAACCGGACAGAATATACAGTTTCCACCTTATTAGGAGCTGGTTATATCTTATTCGATAAGTCATCCACTTATCATCAAGTGTTTACACTAATAAACTCGAGTCTCGGTGGAATGCACCCTGTGGTAAACAGTGGATTGGTATTTCCAAAATATGATGCATTCACCCAAACCTATGCATTTTCAGGGTTCGGGAGAGTGAATTTGTAAGATTTTCGCTTAAAAATGCTTGCCTCTTAACTTTACTGCTTACCCGTCTTCGCCATTTGGTGAGTCCGGATAAATATAAACATTGACGATCAAACCGTTAATACGCATAATATTCTCATGATTTAGTGGTCACGTCTTCCAGTCTTTGAGTAACATTCACCTAAATGTAGTATAATAAACTTTTTTAGCTCAAGATACACGAACTCTGCACCTGCTTCTCATCTCCCTGCTATTTGTCGCAGTTCCCCGAACAGCCCAGTCAACAGTCCCACTAAGAATAAGACTCACGGAACTGTCACTGCTTTCCAACCTATGTAAGTACAATGCAAATATGGCCGTCGTAGACATCCATTTATGCGGTAATAGCCTTTAGATTAGAAGATGGTGGTGAAGCACCAACAGTTGAATTTCAAGCAATTCGCGGCTCAAGCGATCTGACGAGATTAAGAATAAATCAATTACATGTCCTAAGAAACTTATGATACGGAATCCATCAAATACTGATGAAGAGACGGACAGCGTTTTTTCCACGACAATAGAATGTCGTCATCCCGTGATGAAATCGTCGGCTGTGCAGCTAAAACACTTCAAAGATTGGACGTTCGTTTTAATGCAGATAAAATGTTACGCCTCCATCTAATGTACCGTACGTCGGTTGTCAAGTGACGCGCAAAGCCACATGTGGGTTGGATGCTGTCTCAATGCCTTAATGTGAACTGCAGTAACCTGAGTTCCAGCCCGTGAACTGGCATTCTAACAGTAACGCTAAGGAACATATCCATAGGCCAACAGTTGGAAACAGCATCGAAACTAAAATTGTCCTGACGATTCCCCAATGCCACTAACAATAAGGCAAGCCAGTGAAATCATATCCCGGAGAAAAGAGTTCGACACAACAAATAGGTATAACGGCAAGTACACAAAAATCATACCACTCACAGAAGAAGATAGTAATTCGAGCGTCAATACACCCAGGTTAAATTGCTTTAAAAGTGGGAAAAACAGTTGCATCATCCGAATCACATCGTGATGCAAGTATACGAACATGTGGAATATTTTTTTATAGCTGTATCTCTACCGTTATTCGGCTACAGAACGGGGATCAAAGTGACACCAATAACCCAGAAGTACCTCAATCCCCAAACAGTTAGCTCAAACAGTTGGTGTGTAACCCAACGCTGCTAAAAAAACTCGGTCACCCAAAAACGTGATTATTTGGAATATTGCCTGTAAAACTAATGGGAATCGGGTACTAATATTTTGTTTATCGTGCATGCTAGGCCAACCACTGGTCGTTAAGCGGGTGGGATTATTGAATCGCTGACCTTCAATAGTCTTCTGAGGAAACGCAATCTCATGTTATCTCGCAGCAAAACTATCGACCTAGACTATAAAAGCATGGTCCCTCGAATCAACCTCATAAAGAACAACGAGTACAAAAAACTTATTTTATTTTATCTCCTAACTTCCAACTCCTGGTTAACGTATAGGTGCCTTCGTCTGCTATTGGTTTTTTAGAGGAAATACAGATGGTAAGCATTGCCTATCACAATATCCGTATCCCAAAACAAGTACATTGGCAAGCTGCCTCGAGGAGCACTCTTTGAAATCTGAATCCCGATACGTGTCGCACCACTGAAACGTGAACTAACGAGTACACTACGAATGGAAGCATTAAAACGTGTGGTGAATAATCGGACTCAGTGAAGTGAACGACGTTGACGTTTGACTCAGTCATCTATGGAGTAATGACAAGCGGGAAAACGAGAGAAAACTGTCTTCCAGATGTAGTCTCATTCTCATTTTGTAGCTCGGGTGTTCGTCTGTAAGATGCATGCATCTTGATATAGACTGTTCGCATCAAAACCGAAGGTTATCAGAAAACAAATCTCAAACATTTCCTCAGTTTATATCTAGACTGTGGTGTTTTATTTTCTCAGGACTGAACGACAGCTATGCGGCAGCTCTAACTATTGACATATTGCTGCTGGAGAGGATGATGACAGAATGAGTATCAATGCAAGACCACGAAATGGGTAAAGAGTAGAACGGGAACGATCACAAGAGAATTAGGCGGTGAGAAAAACAAACAAAAGAACACTTGCCAACATTACACTGTTTAGTGTGTCGGTAGCCCAAATTCAGTTAAAGTGTATGGGTGAGAGACGATTTATTGGTCACCAATAAATCGTTCCAATGTGGCAGAAGAGATGTACATTGCAAAACGGAAATTTAACCAGTTCAAACAAGATTATAAGAAAGTAATGGTAAAGTGTGGTATTCATGAAGTCTCTCCGTCGACAGTTATAGCATGCTGGATCTTGGACTGCCGAAATCAAGCAACGTCGTGTGCAGGCCCAACTCTAATTCTTAAGAATTATATTACACCCTGCAAACAGTTTGATAAACAAAACAAACATTTCAAAGTTGTTTCACTGTTGTGCAAGAGCCTGATGCCAGACTAAGTGCAACTGCACGACCGCTGCATAATGTCGTGCCCGAATCAGAAAATAGGCAACGAAGGCTATAACTGTGCGGTGAAATTTTACTAGATTCACAGCTTACCCAAACCCCGACACAATAAAAGACCTAACAGCAGGCCAATCCAAACGTGGCGTTAAAGATACTACATCACCATCAAGATTGGACGAACAGTCGCAATGTTACGCCTTCCGTTATTCGCTAATTTCTTTGTTCTGCATTACACCAATTAACTTACAGTTTGACTTTGTATGTGCCAATACGATTAGCCAATGAAACACTGTGATTTCCCAAATACTATTGTACATCCACAAATTTGGCTTTTTGTCTCATGAATAACGACTGCTTAGCGCAACCAGTACGATGTCCTCTCCTTATTACTTGTGTTGGAGGTTTCAATTCTAATAGGAGGTTTAGGGCTATTCGAAGTCCCTAAATCCGAGTATTACAGATAGTCATGAAGGCGTAGATTTTCACGGCGTCCAAAGTATTTGCAGACATGACAATATGCCAACCCATCAACCAGAGAGAAGGTCAGATGCGGAAATAAGAAACAGGATCCCCACTTGGTCGCAAACGATCACAACACACTGGTCATACGACAGTTCTCGAAGCCCCGACACATTTAGGACAACCAACGGTAACCGTTTGTTTCACCTGGGGCCGCCATTTAATCTGTTGCTGATTGCAGGTGTCCTCCCTACTGGAGTTATAAACTAAAAAATCGAACTTATTACCATATAATAATGTAAGTAGGATGGGAATGTACAGAAAATGTTTGATGTTTATTACTTCAAGTGGTGTTCATTACAGCTGCTCGATCCCTGCGTTCCAGTTCAGACTTGTCAGGCACAACAAGTTAGAACGTAGACGCTGAGATTCCGATGACATTCATGTTAAGATTCATATTTGGCCAGCGTGGAATATTTAGTGAAATTGCTGCAGAATGTCTCAATCTCCAGTCTAGAACTGGATGTGTGTCCTGTCTCCGGAACGCAGCTTCATGGTTCTGGCATTTTACCTCAGTTCAATTTGCTTTTAGATAATGCTACGGATCAGCGGTTCTTTTTCAAGGTCCCCGGTGACGACCAGGCCAAACCTCGCAGTCAGATCGGGATGAAAATTACACTAAGCTCTGAGGCAGAGCAGAACCTGTCCGACTGGATCTCAGTGAATGGTCGTCTGTAAGCCGTCACATTTAGCACTTTAGGCAGTCTTTCGACACAGACCAGAAAGACGTTGTTTATCTGTCATATCTGCACACCTTTCAACAGACAACAGCTCGGACGCTGTCAACAACGTCCTTCTTGATATCCTGAGACAGATTGAACACCCCGACATCGTTTGGCTCGTTGGTGATATGAATGCATAACTAGGTCATGTTACACCAGACGAGAAGTGACTGGGTGGTATTTTAGGTGTCCAGGGTGCGACGCACTGACAATGACGATCGACTGTTACAACTGTGAACATCTCATGGACTTTACATATCAACAAGTGTGTTTGAACATAAACAACGGCGACGTGTCACGTGGAGACCGCCCTGTGCGACCCAAACATGGAGCCAAACTGATCACATCGCTATCAGCTATTGGTGGCACCACGCCACCACAGACCGTCACTCATTCTGCAGCAATTACCTTGACTCAGATCATAGTTGTTCGTGCTCAATATCTTTTGTCATTTGCCCAAAGATCATCTGCCCGCAAACACAAAGCAGACAGTTAGAAGTAGAGTGACATGGGTACACGAAACGTCTAGTTAACAGCACTGACAGTTAAACTTCCCGGGTCACAAGAGTAGGATGATCAAAACTAGCACCGGGAGGAAATCTGAGTTATTATGCGAATCTCCAGCATGGAAGGTATGTTCCAAAGTAGCATCACAAATAACGGAAGAGAAGATATCTTCCGATTCGGCGGAGCTTACAAATAAACATCCACTGATTTTCCATGACCTTGAATACGGCACGAACCGCCGTGAGCTGAAACGCAAATTTACGAGAAGTGCGTAGGCACCGCGAGGCTTATTTCTACTGGCGATTCACAGAAAAAGAGAAGGCATTTTTGCTGAAAAATAGGCGCGTGCAACTCTTCTTAAATCATGAATGCACTGGTCGTCGACATGGTGTTAGTAGGACCATGTGTGATTAGCACAACGCATGTACTTACAGCCTATCGCGACAACTGGAGAGATGGGTCGAGCACTTCGAGTGACGGCTCGACTGACTTAAGTCTACTCAGTCAGCTGTGAGTGATGGGGACTGTGTAGTAAGTTGTGACATTCCCGACGATCCTCCGTCAAAAACTGAAGCAGCTTTGGTGCTTAAATTATTGAAACGTAGTAAAGCCCTGGACCAGGACCTTCTTTCCTCAGCACTTTACAAATATGGTGGGGAAGAATTGTTGTCTGAACCGACTATACTCCTCCGTTTCATATGGGAGACTGATAAGCCTCATGACTGGTGCTTGTCAAGTCATTCCCACTTCCAGAATAGGTGCTGGGACATCATTTGCCAACCGCAGAGGCAGTAGCCCTATCTCTATCGCTTACGGGTCTCGTATCGCGGCGACTTCTGAACACACAGATAGAATGATATAAGAATTGCGAGGCTTCAAACACGTCGCAGGTGTATCGATCACATCTTCATCTTGCGACAAAAGTTGGAGCATCCGCACCACTTTTCGAAGTCAACGATCGTGATAGTTTGGGACCTAGAGGCTGCCTTCGACTCGGCTGCTCGACAGGCTCCTGAGGCCACCTTCACCGTCGAGCAATTCCAGTGATGTGTGTTGATTTGTTAAAGTCGCTGTACGCCCACTCTAAGTGCAAAGGATGTGCATTTACGAGCAGCGTTCGTCACGTCAAGCGGCCTCCGACAGCAGTGTCCGACAATTCCATTTTGCCTCAGTTTCGTAGTGGACGACAGTCTGAGAGGAGCATTCAGAGGCTCCGGGGACCTCGGAGTTGGGTTTCTACCAGGCAGAAAGCTGACTGATATTGAGTGCGCGGACGATATTGCTCCACTTAGTTATTCTGCAGAGAGCACGCAGATCAAGTAGAATCGGTTAAATAATGTCGCTGGCCTGTACGATACGCACTTTATACCTTCAAAATTTTTAAGCGTTCCTACAAGGGTGAGTTGACACTGATTCTGTCCCTTTTATCGTTGGCAGGCCGCTAAAGACTGTTGGTCCTATCACCTTCCTGGGCAGCATCATCTCGTCAGCCTGTATTATTTCTGGTGATGCCCACGAAGACAGCGAAAGCACGTAGTGCATTCGCCAGCCGACTTTACTCGTGGTGCCGCAAAGACGTCTACTTACCGACGTAAAGCAGTTTATAATGCGTGTGTGCGTCCAGTTTTGTTCCAGGGGTCAGATGACCTGGCCCATTTGTGCGGAAGATGCACACAGACTCTCAGTATTCCATCACCGTTGTATCTGCTGGTTAACCCGTATCAAAGGGGCTGACGTTAGGAATTACGGGACATTCCGTCGACATGCATGACGTGCAGGTTCACAATCAACAAGTCTTCGATGGTTGGGCCATATACTCCGGATGCCGACGGAGCGTCAGTCGCACCGCACATCGCTCATTGTGGTTGCCGATGGTCGGAAGAAACCGCAAGGCGGACAGGAGATAAAGTGGTCATGGGCTATGAAAGTCATGACCGTTCAGCTCAGCAAGACTGGCAAGTACCGTCTGCATGGCTGGTGAATTCGCGACTATCCACACCGTTGGTTGGTCGATTGCACAATCAGGAAGATATCCACAAATAAAATGGAGTCAAGTGTTATCACTGAAATTATGCACCAAACTCATTTAGAAGTTAAAACTAACGCAATTGTCCAAATGTGCTGACATTCCCATAGCCTGTGTTCTTCAAAACAAACGCAATAAACAAACATATGGAAGCTTTCTTGAATAATACAATACATTGTATTTCGCAATTACTGAAGCTAGTTCAGTACTAAGGACGCTTACTAACAAACACACCCTTACGGGGTCCAGTCGTAGTAATTTAAATGTTCGCACATGTTTGGAAAACCTAATATTAAATCATCCCCATAAGCCACAGTATACAGCACAGCAGTGTAAAGGCTAGCAAGTGTTCTCCATACAAACCTCGGGATAGAAGCAAACACAACCCAAGGTTGTACGTACATACTTCGGCTAAAGGGCCAACAAAAGCTACCACCGATTATGCGGAAAGACTGACTTCACCGGACAGACAACTAAATCTGAACTCCCAAATCCTGAAATGCGTTGGCGACTAGTATTCTAATAAATACTCAACGATACGATGACAGACACACGGGTGCGGGACTAGGAGCTTCTATTTTTCGAGTCGGCTTAGCTGTCGTTGAATAGCATATAGGCACCCGTTTTTATGAGAGGTAATCATAGAAAAAGTGGTGTAACCCCACCTAATTGGGTTCAAACCGCAACCAAAATATTACTCTACAGGAAACAGTAATGGCTCAACGACCGAGCCTCGGGACACACCTTCTAGGATTGGTATGGGAGAGAGAAGAAATCAGGACCAGTTTTAACCCTAAAAGTTCAACTATCTAGAAAATCAGAAATGCAGCGATGAGCCACACCGTGAACGACTTACGGTTATGGTTTACGTGAAAATGGACTTAAATGAACTCGGTGAATCGTCTTAATAAAATTTTAAAAAAGCGTAACGTCTAACATAGGACCGTGGCCCCCAATCTCAAACTGTTCAAAAAGAGAAGCGAGTTACTCACACATACTTAGTCGAGCAGGAAACCGTGCTGAGTTACAGAAAATAGATGCCTTAACATCATGCACTTGAGTAAGGGTTCTAGTCATTATAATATTCGGCCTGTATAGGGCAAGCGAGTGGCCATTGCCTGGTTCATAAACAGGAATTACGTTTGCCTCCCTTCAACCGATCAGAATGAGGTACACAGAGTCAGTTTAGAGAACTGGATTGAAGACTTCGCGAGTGCATGATGCTTCAGTACTTTTAGGTGGATCTTGTGTGGGTCTATCGAGAGGAAGGAACTGCACTGGAGAGGTGCACGCTGTATATCACTCACCAAGAATTCTGCTGACAAAAGGTTACCAAAATACCTGCGGTGATAGTAGACAACAGAGGGTCTCAGTGCAAACAGCGATCGCTATCACGTCGACGTAGTGATCTTCTAAGTAAAACACCAAGGACCGCAAGAAGTCGACAAATGTTCGACATGAAAGTACATAACTACATATTC
>JTDE01004628.1:0-11334 GCA_014338405.1 Paragonimus skrjabini miyazakii | reverse complement strand
GTGTTAATCAGACCAGCATCTGTAAGGAAACTGGGAATATCCGGTTTCACGGAAGCTATTTTAGGCGGCTGTTTATAAAACCATTTGGGGTTTAGTCTTAATCGGGTTATCGCAATGGATTGAAATTCATGTTTGTCTTCACGAACAGCCTCGTTACAATTGTTTCTTATAAGCTTATATTAACTGTAAGCCTCCGGGGTTTGTGTCAGTTTGAATTGCATCCAGGCATAACGCTTGTCACAAATAGGCTTCTTCCTATATCTACGAATACCATGACACGGCTTATTACTTTTCTTGATTCTTAATTGGACAAATAATTTAGTCGCCTAGTCAACAACCACCTTAATGTAGTGCCAAAATGCCTCCACGCAGGGCAAAGATGGTAAGTTCGGAGAGGCTGTCAGAAAGTAGTCGTCTATACTCACGTACTCCACCTTACAGCAGTTGCGAAGTGTTGGAGGAACAACTACCACCCTAGAAGAAACATGAATAAATCGGAACAAAATTAGAGCGTGATCACTGCAACCTATGGGCGTTTCGGCGCTGAGGTTCTCAAGTAAACCAGGCTCGTTGGTTGAAACCCAGTCTAAACTGAACGGTGCAAAACCCTGGCGCTATCTGGTGGGACCCAGCATATTTTCAAATAACCATAATTCATTAGTGGTTTGTAGAAATGATGCGGCAAAAGAGTCCCGATCAGAGTGCACATTCAGGACTTTGAAATAAATATCCGGGTGATTAAAATCACCCAACATCAAAATACTACCTCAGGTCAATTCGATGGCTCTGTGTATAGCAGCGGCTGGGTTGCCGTCATAAACCGTGTCACTTGCGGGCGGGCAGAATATAATGGCTAAGGTGAGGGGCTTATTGAAGCAAAGATGGATGCGTACCCAAGTAGACTCTAGTACTAGACGAAATGTTGGATCGCCTAGTTCCACGTGGTCTATATTATTAGACAGGTCCAGTGCTACTCCGGAACCCAGCCTATCGGTCCTATCCCTTCTTAAAACATTCATTTCAGGTAGGTTTACTTCAACGTCCATTATGACTGCCGGAACCACGTCTGTGTAAGTGCCATAATGTCGAATCTCTTTTCCAAGTGGAGCAACCTCAGATCCAGAAGCTTATTCGCCAAGCTTGAAATGTTAGTCTACATGCAGCCCCAGCCATTCTGGTTAATTATAAATGTCCCAGATGTTACCATCCGACTTTCTATTGTCGTGGCCTGTGGACGGAAGACTACTGCTGGTGCTGCTGAAAGTTTAATTACACATGGACTGAGGCCGACTCGCAAGGAGTCAACGAGAGCAGGTTTTTCGAGAGAACTTTTTCAGGGAGGTAACTACCCACTGAGAAACTAACTATCGGTTCGAGGGTTGGGAGTGAAAGCGACAATCTTCTAAGTTGCCTCAGTTTTCTGGGAAGCGTTTTGTAGACCCTAATATCTCCAGGCAAGTACGACTGGTGACAGTGCCGTGCATTCAGAACCACATTGAACATGACGGCCGTGAGAACTTCAACTCTCAGCAGTTATGATGCGTCTACATGGGTAAGGTGGCTCAGACTTGGCATTCTTGTTACTCTAGTACAGATAATACCCCCTAGTAAAAGCCTATCTCTGATTACTCGCAAATGTAAGAGGTCACCACCTGACGACTATATCTAAGCAGATGACCCTGGCACTCCAGGTATGATGATGCTTTCGTCAAAGGCATCAAAGGCATTCTCTGACTCCCTCCTCCGGATTCTTTCCAGGTATGGTAGATCAGGTTTTGGGCGTACTTGGGCCATACTAAAACCTCGAATTAGGTGTGCTCCTGTGAGCGCTTTCTGAATGTACTGATGTCTTTCGAAGGTAACCTTCAGTATGCGGGGGAACTGCGTTAGAGCAGTCGACTTAGACCGCGAAATGCGTTGATGTCTAGCTAACTTGCAGCAATCCTCTAATCTTGTTACGGTGCATATTTCGGAATATAATTGGCGGTCGTGACGTTCACGCTCAGCCAATGATGTCAACGATTCTGCAATATTAAAAACAGTTAGGCTATATGAGTTACCAGAGGGCTTTGAGTTTATGCCGGTGACAAACTGAACCTCAGCGTCTTTGAGGTGGCTCGTAGTATAATTTGCCTGGTGTTTTCCATTTACTTCATCAAGGGTTTCTGGTCCCCTGGCCAACGAGCTATTCATGTCCGAGGGGTTAACCCCACTGATTATTTTGTTGCTGCTTGTCACCCATACGTTTCGATTAACAGCGGAAACCTAAACGTTGCTACTGGGATGACGCACATTCAAAGAGGCCACCACCTCGGTCTCTTTAGCTGGCTGCTGGACATCGGCGGTTCCGATTGAGGCCTTCCAGCTCTCACGCATAAATGAAGGTCTAGAAATGGCTGTGGCGGGGTTCAGCATTTGTCTGGAAATAGGCGTTTTTCATCAGGTGTTCGGTTTGTGAGTGGGCGTCACAATTTGTAATGGGACATGTAAGAGCGTGAGGGGCATCACTAGAAAGGGGTGCGTCAAATATTGTTTTGCACCTATTACAAAGGAAGACTAAACAACCAACAATGTCGTATGTTAACGTTTTATAAAGCGCAACGGCGAATAGCGGTTTGCATACCCTGTGAGTCCAACGTCAGCAACCGTGGTGACTTAGCACCTGCTGGTTAGAATTCACACACTTCGTACACTTAATGCACAGACTGGCTCCACCTTTGGTAGCTTCCTGAGTCTTACGGTTTCGGGGAGCTATTAACCAGATAAACTGAAATGCCCATGGTTACTGTCAGCAGGCGAGCAAAAGCAACAAGCGTAAACTACCTACTGGGCACCGAACTTTGATAAAGACGGAGCACAGTAGAAAAGCGCCTCGACGAAATTACGTAAAAACTGCAGTGGCTTACAACTTTGGTGAGAATGCAGCAGTTGCAGTGGATGCCACAGAGCTTGCAGGCAGAGAATTCTGAGGATATAAGAGACGAGCAGTAGGCTGTAATCGCGTGATATCTGCACGCGTGCTCATCAGAGAATTTGAGGTTGGATAACACCAGGTGTCTTCTGGAGTCAGAAAACGGATATCCTCTTCCGACGATATTTTGAATCGAAATGAGAGGCTACGAAGATAAATAAAAAAATCCGCAGGGCCCGAGGTTGGAGGAGTCTCAGGTAGATTTAGAACTGCTGGATGAATCTAATTAAGCTTGAGCTCTTCCGCTGTAAAAGTTCCGCTTCAAATCCACGACTTGCGCCAGAATGTTTTGTCGCTTATTGTTTCGCTCTGTTATCGTCCCGTCCTGCTATTCGTTCGCCGACCTCGCAGTTCGACAATATGCCTCTTGTTTCCTCGTTGCGATAACCTCAACCGGTCCTCTCCGAGTCGCTTCATTCTACAAATTGGTGAGCACATGGTAATCGTATATTATAGTGTACACTCCAGTTCAGCAATTTTCCCCCCTATACTACCTCTCGAGTGCGTATAGTGTGCAAGTATGTATATTTATTTAAATTTTATATCTTGTTCGCATTCATTCAATCGCCATGGACAATAAGGAGATTAAGTCTGAAGTTTCGTCTCCCGTATCACTGATCGCTTTAGCTGTCTACGCTTTTGAGGATCTTGATTCAGAACTGTGGTTCGTTATGTTGGAAATGGAGTTTAGCAACCGGTGTATGGCAAGCGATGCGGACAAGTTATCGCAGTTTATACCACGCCTCCCCCGAGATACGCTAAACCGGATTAGCGATATCTTACTAGACTCAGCAGCTGGTCGTCATGAGTCGGCTAGGCGAACGATTCTCAAAGAAACACAGCCATCCGACAAAATGCGCTCGAAACAACGGTTTTAACGGTTAAAGCTGGGGAACAATAGGCTATCGGTTCTCTTGCGAGGAATGTGACATGCAGTGGTCGCAGTTACCAGAGCCCATTAGCAAAAGTTATGGATGCAATACCTGCCTGAATATACACCAGGGCTACTGTCCGTGTTACCCTCACGTCCGTTAGGTGATATAACAACTTTGGACGACGTAGTACACGAACGTTTTTGAGGTACGACGCCGTCACCATTAGTGGGGCGAGTGGTTACCTTCAACAGTCCCGCGGATAGTTCGTTAACCACAAAAGAGGTTAAAATAGCAATGCAGTGCAAGGCACTTGGATGTCGTGAACGCAATCCTGTGGAACCAAACGCCGAGATAGTTTAGCCGCGACGTGAGCTGGCGGATCTTCGTGCCAGCATTTGGCATACTAGGTTACCATCAAAAATTCCTCGGACGCGTGCTCGATCAACACCCGAACTGAAGACTGGCGATCATTGTTGGTACCATGAGGCGTACGGTGATAACGCCAAACGATGTCGATCACCATGTAGCCGTCGTTGTAACAAACTTTCAAACTAGCAGGCCCGCGTGTTTCAACGACGACAACCACAGGCTAGTCAAACAACAGTTGTCTGTTCTTTCTTAACTAGTTGTCCTCTGAAATGCACTTATTAATCGATACAGAAGCGGAGGTTGGTGTCATCCTGCATTCGGTAACGGTTGCGCATTCAGAATGTGTCACTACACTCCGAACAGCAAACGGTACGCCCATCAGAACATTCTTCCGTCGTCCGTCAAGTCTAAACTTTGGTCTTCCACGCGATTTTCGCTGGGTTTTCATGGCAGCTTATATACCTTTCCCTATTATTGGGATCAATTTCCTCCCACATTTCGATTTGTTGGTCGAGGCACGTCGATCGCGCCTGATCGATACGTCGACAGGACAATGTTCGGGGTAAGCCGTCGCATACGGCTGTGATCAATTTAATGTTAGCCAATCCCTTAGTTGGCGAGCCTTATGGGAAACTTTTATACAAATTCCCTCAACTGGTCCGTCCCGCGAAGAAAACACCGGTCATGACAACCGATGTTGCACATCACTCTATTACACGAGGACCGCAAGTTCACTGTCGTCCGTACCGCTTAGGCCACGATAAGCTGAAAATTGCCCGAACCAAATCTGAGCATATGCTTCAACTTGCTATTATCCGTCCTTTTGTTAGTTCATGGGCTTTGCCGTTGTACATGGCGCCCAAAAAGACCGATAACGGCTGGCGCCCAAGTGGCGACTATCGAGCATTGAATAACTCGACCACTTCCGATAAGTACCGATTTCCTCATATTCAGGACTTGACAGCAAACCTATCAAGAATGCAGACATTCACAAAAATAGACCTAGAACGTGCGTACAACCGTATTCCTGTAGTCTTCAATGTAATCTCGAGGACAGCGGTCATAACTCGTTCGGAATTTTTGAATGTTTACGTATGACGTTTGATCATAGCAACGCTGCTCAGACTTTCAAACGTTTTTTCACGATATGTGCCGTGAATTGGACGGCGTTAATTCGTAGTTGGATGACATATTGGTCGCCAGCTCCTCACCGGAGGAACACTGCGCGCACTGGCGTTCATTATTCGTCCACTTGTCGCATCATGGAATAAGTACACACCTACTTAAGTGCTCGTTTCGGAGGACTAACATAAACTTCCTTGGTCACAGTATATCCAAGAGCGGGATCGAGCGTCCCCCGACAAAGCACGAGTAATAGTGGATTACACGGAGTTCACATGAATCAAGAAAATTTGCAGTTTCGATGGCTTGGTAAACAACGGGGATATAATGAAGCATCCACGTCAACTGAGGTTTGGAATCACACTTTTGGGTTGATTCGGTGTATGTGTATGTACATGGTAATTCCAAGGTTCGAGCGAACTGTTTCTGAACACAGATCCGGCTGACGTAATCAAATTGCGATCGCGTCAGCTATAGACCAGATGTATCAAATGATCTTTCCTGATGCGGTAGTCAGTTTATCAATGTCGATTCAAAAAGGTCATTTCACTGTTAGTGTGTTGGACAGAGTCAGCCAGATAGATCAGAATGAATGACCTGATATTTTCTGTTGTATCAGAGTGAAGCAACGCAGGACAGTCTCCAGGAATTCCTTTCGATAAACACTCAGTGGCGCGATCAGTGTAAGCTGAACCACAAGAACAGTCAAGTAAATAATGAGACAAGAGTCAGCATTGTCAGACATATCTATCGGATTAAGTGTTAACATGTGTGTGAGTGTTACAACGTAACTTGCGACATTGTGGGTACTGCTGTTCGCATCAGTTAGTTGGTGCGCTTACAGGTCGGTTGTTATCGGCGAGAACAACGTGTAACAGGCTTAGCCCTGTTTCTACTGTATTTCATGTGCAAACACTGTCTGCATATATTCAACTAAGCTACAAGGCCACGTTTGTGAGTAACTGGGACATAACTGTAGGAGTGTAGATATTGGCCACTCTAGTTTTTCCTCCCATATACACTTGGCTGCAACAATCAACTTGACATGCATGTTATTATCACACCCAAAAATGATATTTGATCAATGATTTCTTGTGGCAGAGTGAAAACAGTGTTCTTGTGCACCCCGTTAAAAACGGTTTCGGACGATTTTCCGTTTTGTCAATTACGCAGAAAACATTATCCACATATCGTCTAAAATCACCGAATGTTTTAATATATTCGACTAACTCGTTACTTTTTAGCATGTTCATAAATATGTCAGTCAACACATGGGTTGACGGATAGCCCAAAATCACAACAGCAATCAGGCTACGCTTCTGTGGAACGACGACGATCAATTCTTTCGTTTTAGCCTCTGTCTAAGACACTAACAGTGAAATGACCTTTTAGCGTCGTCATCAGTGTCCCGATTACCACGTCAGGGAAAACCAAGTGACGCACCCTGTCTATGGCCGACGCGAACGTAATCTGATTGTGTCATCCGGATGTGCGTCCAGAAAGATTTCGTTCAAAACTTGGAATTACCATGTTCATGTTTGTAATTTTACAAGAAGCTTAGTGATCATCTTTCAACAACAGTTCGGTTGTCGCAATTATAATCAAGCTTTCCTGCCTAATTTCGTCCAAATTCCAACAAAAGCATACTTCCATGTCTAGGACATCGATTTTCATTATATTTTACCTTCAGTTCTGCGAAATAACGTGGAATGCGACTTTGCTTTATTTTTCCACTAATCTCTTGTATTGCACAAGAGATCAGCATAATCTTCGATGCGCACGGACGCGCTGAAACGGAAACGATAGGGTACGGTCAATGTGGGATACGCGGAGTGGTCCCAACACACAGCAACCAGTCACTCAACAGAACACCAGAACAACAAGAAGAACGAGCCGCGAGAACAGCGTGTGTATTGTGTATGGTACAAAACAGAAAAAGGGTACAATTCTTTCATTCTATTCCGTCTTTTACATAAGTTAATTACAAACGGGGTTCGGGGAACTTGCTGACCTCATAAGTGCAATTCTTCGGTACGTGTCTTGTTCCTGTTTGCTCATTAGCGTCCCTCGTCGGCACATCTGAAACGACAAACACAAAGGAACAGTTAGCCAACGATTATTCACCAGATCCTTGGCTTGTGCCGTTACACCTTATGCCATTAAACTACCGCAAATTCCTTGCTTACCTTTTCGGAAGATAGAAACAAAGAAATCTTGTGGATCAAGAATTCTAAGATTTTGAGAACTGCAGCATGTCGCAAAATTCCAGCAACTTCTATAGCTACAACCTATGTTTTACTAAAAGTAAACAGAGATATTCACGGTCTACCGATTACACGCGGCTAGTCCTAGAACTTGAGGTCCTGAGCTGTCGTGTGAGGGAAAATTTTTCTAGAACATATCGTTTCAATAGCTCGGTACCTGGTGCAGAAATGTAAATCTTCAAAATCTGCCTAATGGACTCATATCCGTTTGTTATATCTTACAGTTAATTGAAAACGACCCTATCGTAATTGTTTTTCGAAAATCGCTATGGCTGTTACCTCCGCGGTCGATAGCGCGTGGCAAAGTTAACACCAGGATGCTGGGGTTCATTTCAATTTATTTTTTCATGCTTGTCAGATATTTGTCATTTTATTTTCCTTTGTTTCCTTTTTATTTCCGGGAGATGAATTATATTGTGGCTTTCAAGGTTATGTTTGAGAATCGCAAAGTTCGCACGGCCATTATCCGTTTCACGAGATTCGCCTGCAAGGCCGTTTAAAAGGCAATACGATCATTTTGGCGCGAATTCTGGATTTTCAAATATTCCTTGAAATTTTAAAATCGGAAGTTCAGACATAGTACTTACAGTACATCAATTGTAGATAAACGGCGTTAATAAAAAAAATGAAATACATCGATTGAGTTCCAAAAGTATTGGTTTGGTGATGAGAAAGTTTCCCACCATTTTCGCGAAAATAAGCCGGTATTGGCGTTAGCTCACTTTTTCAAGTATTATAACTGCGATCACTGCCATTCTCAAGATGAAATACGTCATCCTATAGTCTGAGAGTGCTTCATTTTGCGGCGTTCTCCAGATATGGTCTAAATGGAAATATACGACCATACAGTGTTGGCATTGCATTCCAACCAGAACACTAAGACATTTGACAGTGAAAAATGTATGACAACATTTTCAGCTTCCTTGTCTACACGATATGTATACTATTTCTCTTTTTTGCAATATTTCAGGTAGATACTGGTCGATGAAACGTTGCTTTTAGGAATGGCTTGTAAATGACACAATCATTTGGCTGTTTCCATCTTCGGTGTGTATATCGAACGGCGTAAGACAAGCGTATCATGTTCCATTCTATCATAGAGAAGCTTCTATTCACTCTACTGCATTGCTTCCAACTAGATTGAGGTCGCATGACGTTCATACGGAACAGTATGCAGAAACAGATTCAATCAAACTGCATGCCGATCACCGGGCGATATGCCTCTCAGGCAGATGTTTAGAACGCCAAGTATCTATCGCGGTGAAGGAAAATGTTCCAGTCAATATGACAACCAACGGAATCAAAGATTATGATTACCATGTACCCCAAACGCTTCAAATAAAAGTTCACCATCACCTCCCGCATGTGTTCGTTCTCAAAATAGTTCATGGTGGAAGTGGTTCGGAAGGAGCATCTACTAGTGTGAACATATACTGCATACCCAGACGTTATGCATACCTTAAGTGATTCAGGTAGGCATAGCCCCTAGTGTGAACGCATACTGCCTTCGGAGACGTTGTTGCTAGCCTAAGTCAATTGAGTGAAACAGCTACTAGTTTGAACAAATACTACATAATCAGACGTTGATCATAACTCACCTCAACTGAGTAGAGCAGGTATCATTGTGAACGTATACTGCGTACTGAGACGTTATCATAGCTTGAGTGAATGAAGTTGAAGCATCCGCTAGTGTGAACTGACAATGCATGCCCGGACGTTCTTCATAGCTTAAGTGAATCAGGTTGGAATAGCCCTTAGTGTGAAAGCATAAGGCCTTCGGAGACGTTGTTGATAGCCTAAGTCAATCGGGTGGAGCAGCTATTATTGTGAACATACACTGCAAACTCAGACGTTCTTCACTGTTTCAGTGAATTACATTGGAATAGCTCCTACTGAGAACGCATGCTGTATTCTGAGACATTTATAGTCTGAGTCAACCGGGTGGAGCAGCTATTAGTGTGAACGAATACTGAATTCGGAAACGTTTTTCATAGCTTAAGTTAATGAGGTTGAAGCAGCTACTAGAATGTACCAAGTCAGCGGGACCAAGCTAACGATTTCATTCTCTGAATAGATCAGAATCAGCAATGTTTGATGATGAATGCAAGTATATTGTACTACATACAACTCTTACGTGTGACATAAAGTGGAGAACAGTTTGATGAGTTGGTTCGCGGGATTGCACTTTTGGGGTATGACTATGAAGTGGTACTTGGCGAATAGCCAAGTTCCTACATTGGCGATAGGCTGAAGGTGTAATACATATAATACAACTGGCTTACTCGGACATGTCTTCAATATTTTCTGCTTATACAATTCATTAAACTTAAGAAACGTTGAGGTGGGAATCTAGAGGATGCGGATAGGCAGGCGATAAATTGAAAAACCTACTGATAACTACCGATACTGAAACCTAGCGGAAGTGGCAGTCCGTATGCGATAAAATAAAAAACAGTCGTCCCACACAGTTACGGGGATTCTGTTTCAGCCATACAACCTCCTGTACGTGCGAGTTGAATAGCTGTCAATTAGATCGAGATAGTGATCTAAAGTGCTTCTTGACGAACGAAAATGGCTTCTAAACGATAGATAAGAGGTGACGTAAAATAGCTATACCTTTTGGTGAACACGGACGCCTCATGGGTCCAGATGCTTTGCATTCCAAGACACGGTAACAATGCGTGTGCAGACAATTCTGGAGCATCTGCAGTAAAACTTGGTTGTCTGAAAGTTGAACAATTACCAGATGATTAATGAGAAAACGTACAGATAGAATACGTTGAATTCTGACGTTGGTGGAAATATTAACCAACCGTTGTTTTCAACAGTTGTTCCAGTGACACTTTCTTTTGATAAGTCGTGGCTGCAATGGTACAAGGAGTTCTGTTGACAACCATCGCAAGACACCAGCTGGAATATAAAACGCGACATTTTTTCACAACACAAGGAGAGGTCTGTGATAAAATTTGAAAAACTAAGATAAACATAAACCATATACGTCCGGGTGATGTTGCGTATATCCTGGGCCCAGATGGCATTCGCATCATACCACATTGTAGACCCATGGTCAGAGAATCGTGCAGCACCGGGGGTGGTGATTGGTGGTCCAAGTGTTAAATGTCAACACGGCTGAACATCTCAGAACATACAGCTATGCTTTTGATGTTGGTGACAATATCGACCAACAGTAGTAAGAAACAGAATTCTGGTTGTCACGTCCACTGGATAAGTTGAGGCTGCACTGGCATGTAAAAGCCAAAACAATGATTAATGAATCGTTCGCAAACGATTCAAGTTCACAACGAGTGACGCGCAATCTGTCGATCCAAATATGCCTATCTCAATATCCAACGGCAAGGAAGATAATCTATCTTCGAAACGGTTAATGAGAAGGCGCTCGTAGAAACTGGATTTAATACGGTACTAATTGAGTCAATATACATGAAAACTAAATATCTCACCTCGAATATGAAATATCCTCAGAAATTGAATGAAGAATGTGCCCGTACAACAAATCTGACAACTAGCCACCGCTCAATAATGGAGGACGATGAAACGGAATCGAGTTCACTCAAACAAATGGTAATTGGTTGGGTTGGAGCAAAATGACTGTTCACGCATCGAGAAATGATAAGAATGGTAAGCTGTTCAAGAAAGAATATGGAAGAAGGATGTCCTATTTTGACATTTAAAAATAGACAAAGCTCTTACTGAATGAGAGTAAGGGAAACGG
>JTDE01004627.1:4701-48703 GCA_014338405.1 Paragonimus skrjabini miyazakii | reverse complement strand
GGCGTGGGCGACCAGGTGAGTCATCGCCCGACTGGATCGGGGCGACGGGCGATACATGGTAGGCAAAATAAGATGGACGACCAAAATGGAGGCGCGATTATTCCAGCACTCAGAGGAATATCTCGACATGGTCGTGGAGTACGGTGAAAACCCACAGTGGATAGATGGAGGACAACACGAGCGACCGGACGAAGATTAGCAGACGAAAAACCCCGGATAGAAGGCGCCGATCACACACATAAATAAGGCAGAAGTGCACACGACGTGTGAGAGGAAACCAGGGAATGTTGTGGACTGGAATTGTGATTCAAAATCGCAAGCGCGCGTGTGGTATGGTAACTAGTGTGTTGAACAATAAAGATTGTGCTTTACTGGACACCTTTTCCCTACAATGGCAGTGGGTCCCTTAGTCATAAACCGATTGCCCTAATCTCTGTTGTCTAAAAGTTTGGAACATATATTTGGTGACATGTTTAGAGTTTAGATTGTACACTGTATGCTGTCACCAAATAAACAACAATGATATCAGAAAATGACTTTTCATTCCAAAGCAATCTGCTCGAATACATGGAGCTGGTTGTCAGAGTGGCTGATGGAAACAATTCAATAGATGTTAGCTTTACAGGCTTCCCACAATACTCGACAAAGTCAATCGTACAGTTTTGTGTATCATTCTTCACCAAGTAACGTCGTTGCTTCTCTATTCCTGTGACCCACAGGTTACCCTAACAATTAATATTTTACGATAGAGGTTAATGGCATACGGTTTGTCTGACAGTCTACAACTAATGGTTTACTTCAGGGTTCCATTCTTGTCCAGCTGGTTTTTTTAAAATTTCTGATCTCTGAATTACCGCAGTCGGTAAGTTCTCGGTTATTGCAATACACTAACAACAAGGAAATCTGGTGATTAGTGGGCAGTAATGTTGAAAAAGATAAACTACAAACTGATTTTGCCAGGTTGTACTGCTGGACCACAACTCATTGACTTCTATTTAATCCCTCAAGTGTAAAGTCAGTTATAGAGCAGTGATTAAATTTTAGAAAGCGAGAAGCTAGGTACAAAAACTTGCAACCGACACCTGGAAAAGTTAGTTTCATTTGATCTTAGTCAGTTACCTAAGTGCGTCTTGATGGCAAACACACTTTGGCTGCTAACTTCATTGCTTGGTGTCTTCCAATTAGACTGCTTCCTCCTGGTAAGTTCTCACCTCGAGTTGAATAGTAAAGTTTGTTAATCACTGTTCATGAAGGATATTTATTCGACGTATGGGTAGAAAAATTGTTTTATCGCTATGTTCATTTTACCCGGAGAGATTGCTTTAACTGGGTCAAGTATCCATTTGCTGCGGTCACGTCACAGGCAACCTTACTTTGGCCTACAGCATGTTATATCAGTTTATCATATATTTTGGAGTCGATATACTGGATGAGTCGTTTGAAATACAATTAATATTTCCGTAGTGGTAAGGTATGTTAAACTTGGAACTTCTTGCCGGGATCTGTTTTGACGGTATTATCAATAGATAGCTCAAAGTAAACATCTGAGACACACATTCGTAATACCTTTCTGAATCATCTTGGACATCAAGATAGCTTTGAAGTAGTGTAAGGCTAGCAAGCAAGTTCTAGCAGGCTAATACTAGTTGAAGTGCGTTTGACTCATACTTGATTAATCTGATGAGTTATAACGGTTACAGTGTAATGGATATTCTAGAACGTCGTCTAACGGATACAAATATATATGGGACGAATCAACGACAATTCGTGTGTTGTATCGTAGGTTGAGAGTCAAATTGCCCAGTGTTTTGCTCAAGAACTCGGTGAAAAGTTCAACATTACCTTGTTCAGCACATAAGACCGTTAACAGTAAGCAGACATTGATTACATAATGAACTCTTTCTCGAAATTTGCTTGGTCCCTTATCTAACTGATGTCTGCGCCAGTTGCATTTCCTTGAGAATACAGTGCCGCTGGTTCTGGGTACATGCAGGAACTGAGCATTGACAACTGTAGCAATCAAGACGTGCTGGGACTAATGCTATATGCAGATGCGTACATTTCTTTGTTGTCACGAAGAAACGTATAACCCAGGTATTGGTTTTCCGAATAAACAACCTTTGGCGTTCTTGGGTCACAACAGTGATTGTTTCAGTTTCGATCAACTGACCCTCGAGAATGTGTTCTGTTGACGATTGATCAACGATACCCAGCAACCCATGAAACACAGGGGTCGAACAATAGGCCTTAGCACTTATCGGTCGACTAGCTCCACCGAGTTCAAAAGTCAGCGCCGGTACTACTGATGGACTTCACTTGGACCAGCGTTTCCTTAAGTGTAATGTCGTTTAACGGCTAACTTGCGATGGATGCATTGAATCGTGTGTTTCTACCAGTGACTGACAGGTCAACTGAATTTGACACAGTTCCTAAGTGGATCACACGCACCCAACTGAACAGTGTATTTAACGCATAGAAGTGTTTCCTTTTCCTCAGTTCCCCGCCAATGCAAGTGAAGACTTGAGACGTTGTAGTGAATCAGGTCAGTCGCTAATGTGCTCACGGAATCAGTAAATTTTAGGACGTTTTGATCTCATCACGCAAATGTGGTTTTGGCTGTAGGAAGATATTGTCAACCGGATGTGTTTCACCAACTATTATCATCTTGTCACTGTCATTCGAGCACAAGCCTAGTTAAACTTGATTCGTAGTGTGGATGACATTGAGAGTGATGGTGGGTGATGGATTGGATAACACAGTGTCGGCTTTGTCTTGCAACAAAATAATTTCTGGATGGTGTGGCGTCAGAATGATTGTCGTGGAACGTCAACGTTTCATTAGGGCGAACAGATGTGTTAAATCTACTGGGGGTGACCTGTGACTCAACACAGACATCGGCAGAGTAGGTTATCGAACATATCTGTTTACAAATTGGACTCATACACAAGCATTATTTCGCTGACTCATCAACATCGATGTCGCTTTGCCTTCACTTTTGCCAAAAACAAGGCTTTGGCCTCTATGCAGACGCCCTGTGAGTTGTACTCAAAATGAACGAAACATACGCCATGTCGTCGGGCCTTGTGTTGTGTGCGCATCAGAACCTTTCAAGCTATGACAACAAGAGACAAGTCTTGATAGCGAGTCCTAGTAGCGAGACCAACCAATGCAAAATCGGTTACTATTACAGTCCACTTTAACAGTCAGTGTTTACAAAGACACTTAGAGATGGAGTTGGGCTATTCCATTGAACTAAAAAAAAACGTTCACCCAGGGCTGTAAAGTACAGGGGAGAAATAGAAGGGTAGACAACATCGCGGTCATCGTAGTCAAAAGTCTGAGTGTGGAGTTTCTATGTGATTTAACCGTGGAAATTATTCAGTTGTCACACTGTTAGGTGCATCACCTGAAGACGGGAATGTACCCTAAATGGTTGTTAGCTCAAACAGGAAGAGGCCGCTCACCGGGTCGATGAATTACGGACAGCTGAAATTGGCGTGTTACATTTGAGAACAAGTATAACCTTTATATGTCGATATACCTGTCTGGTTGACCAAAAAACACTGACTCATTGAAATTACACCTCCCCGCAGGTCGTTTTATCTGCTTAACACTATCGATCAGAATTTTTCACTACCTAAAACTACCTAAAATGGTCAGTTTGTCTACCATCATATAACTGGAAGTAATATTTAGTGGTGTCCTTATCGATGACTGAAATATGACTGACTAGCTCTCGCCGATTGAAGTATGATCATAAACGAGTGTGCACTTTTGCAATTTGCATTAAAAAATATAGGTAAATGTTACTGATGAGTAGTCGGGGATTTGGTTTATTTCAATTTGAACATCATCCACAATTGATCGCAGCTGTCGCATTCCCATAGACTATCCAGTCAGCCCCTTTCGAAAAGAAGCATTAGACTCGAGTTTCGCTCTCATTAGAGCTCGTCAGTAGTGCATATCATCGCCACTGCCGGGACTGGAACCACGGACACGCTGTTCATGAGGCAACCGTATTTACCACTGCGCCATTGATCTCAAGTTAGGCACGACCGAATTATCATATGTGAACGCTCAACCACTTTCGCTTGTGAGTAATGATCAGGTTGCCCGATCGTCTCGAATTGGAGACACAGTAACTGTCCTGTTAACTCCAATCGATAACCCCGCGATTAGGACTTCCTAGACAGGTTGAAATCTCCGATTTCATTAAACCCGATAGGCGATATTTTAGATTACTGATGAGTAGTCGGGGCCGACTGGAAAGTCTATGGGAATGCGACAGCTGTGATCAATTGTGGGTGATGTTCAAAGTGAAGTAGATAAATGTGCCAACACCCCTGAATCAATTAGTTAAGGGTTATAAAAAACATTTGTCTTAACAGCAAGATACTGGAAATAGAACAGAACTACTTACCGAAATAATGAGAGCTTTACAAGTGATACTACTTCATGTGAAAAAAAGTCTGAGGTCGTGAGTACTGAATGAGAACAAAAGTATCAGTTCAAAGTATTTGATGTAACTTCCACAAAAGCACCAAAACATTTTATCGCGACAGAAATCACATATTGGACTTTGTATACATATATGGATGACAATCTTAGTTTTAATTTTCGTGATATGACATTCTGTTCTTTTATCACAGACAGCAGTAATGAGGTAGAAAAAGGCGGGAGGAGATCATGATATCTGATGTTTTCTATACAACCGATCGATCAACACCATAATGAAAGTTTTCAGTTAATCCGTATACCCACAGTTTCTATGCGGCAAACCTAAACACTTAGAACATCAAAGTCCGAGATGTTCATACAAATAGCAACGAGCTACGGTCCCGTTGAGTATCGATTGGTTTTTATTCTAAGCATATCGTTTCCATTGTCAACATTACATTCATTTCATTATATGGTTTAGTAACGATTAGATTTCATTTTTGTGGAGGGAACGGGAGATAAATGGAGATTTTTGTGTTTGCTTGATAACAGAACAAATGCATTTGACTGTCACTCCGATAGAAAACTGTCTCGTGCAATGATGGTAATTCTGCATCGATCTCTTATAATAACCCATAAACATTGTTGGCAATAAAGTAGTTCTTTTACTGGTATATAAATCCATCAGTGAAAGACTTGTCAGACGGTTATGTTGGTACATTGTTTCATTTAGATCATAAGCTATTCCTCAATCAGTCGTCAGACAGACAATGATCACCTTTCAGAAGGATTTCACATGGGTTTAAGTGCGGTGACATACTGTAGAAGTATTTCCTCGCAAAGACAACGATCAACCGGAATTTGATATCGAGTTTGTTTTTTGTTTTTGTTTGTTTGTTTGTTTCATTACAATTGTTATCTCACTGGTAGGTTCCTGCTATCTGTAGATGGTCACTTCCACAATGGGGGCCGAAAAGCTAACCACGACGTTGGCCAATCAAAACACAATAGAATCAGAGGTCGATTTCTACTTGTGCGCCAGATAGGCAGGCACGTCCGATTGTGGAGATCTCAGGCTGGTCACTGGTGTTGACAAACGCGGGCTATCAGCACTTCTTCGGGATGGAGTCAAAAGGGTCACAAATGACTGCATTTTGTATGACTTTACGGTTAAAGCCCAGGGAACTGAACAATTTACTCTGCTGCGCTCTAAGCTGAATGAATATTAGAGAACACCATCTCAGAAACAGTCAGCAAAAATGGGAACATTGGGGTGAAAGTACACCCTTTTTATACTTAATAAAGGAACAGAAAAAAGGCAAAATATGAAATAGTCACTTTAATTTTAAAACCGCGTTCATCCGCCTTGGAAGCTCAGAATCTTATGGAGATGCGTCATTCCGAAGAAGCGAGGTTGCTAACAGATAAGGCATTCGTGTTAACCCATTCGGTCTATCTGCATTGAAGGTAACCACTTCATCGTATGCTCCAACAAAGTGAGGACAGCAAGAACCGTTTCGTAATATACTTACTTGAAAGTGATGCTTCAGCTCTGTATTCGGATAACTTAGTGTGACGAAACAACAGAGGAATTTTGGATGCACTTTGTAGTATATCGGAAACGATTTGTCAACCAGTGTATGACTTGGAAAGACTGATCAAACAAACTCTCCAAATTCATTAGTGCACCAAAGTAAGTTGCTAGCCCCAACAGCATGACGCCTTCAATTGTTGCATGGACTTGACCCGTGCAGTAGCTTGGATGCAAGTCCTTGCTAGCATCACAAACTTCACCTCTAGATAGTACTCAGTTTGCCCTAACAATTTCCGACAACAGATTAGACTTTCGTCAAAATAATTCGACTTTAATTTGAGAGGATCAACGCCTTTACGAGCTAAATTAGAGATTCCAGGAGCACGGATTTTTCCATATCAGTCCTTTAGGCTGTCAAATATCCTGTTACTGACACCTATAAGTTTTCACCCAATCAAACAGTTGGTTGGTTTTAATTACTCTCATCATCGATCGTTATAGTAGTCAAAACATGTTCACGATCAGTCTGAAACTACTCAACGAGACGGTTATTTAATTCTACGGCATCAAGCCAACATTGTCTAAATCTTTACAAATATCAACAGTGTCATAAGTATTAAATCTGAAATACACTCAGCCTTTCATACGTCCGCCAAAGTCAGATACCGTACAGAGACTCGCGCCAAGATGCTCGGCAAAATATTCCCAAATAAGGTGGTCAAGCTAGTTTATTGATAGCACAAAATCGATATGTTAGCATTGTTGTATCAGAGAGCACACAGTGTGAACGTGGTAGTTTGTATGCGTCTGTTTGCATCAGTGATGTGTAGAGCTGTCTGGCGTTGATTGCATGCGTATAGGAATACAAAACTGGCGTCGTGTTAAACGAACCTGTCCGATGAATTCTAATCTGCAACCTCCGGAATCCTACTGGCGACGGAAACTGACTGGACACAGTGAAAAAAACATTTACAAAGTACTTGGATTTACTACTGATTGATACTACTTACAGTGAAAGCCTGAAGTTAAAGCCGTTTTGTCATTTGCGGGGCAGTGAAGGTCAACGTCACTTAGATGCACTTGACTTGAAATCAGAAATTTAGTTAAACGATGCCCTCGTTATACTTGACCAAGAATGGGGTGCAGAACGAACAGAATCACAGAAAGATTCGGGTTTCGCCAGTCGAAACAGGACGTTCTGGAACCGTTGGAGCAGTTTACATCCCGTCAAGTGGCACATGTGAGCCAAGAACACATCTACTCAGTACTTAATTCTACCCTCACTGGGAAGCAACAGCACGGGTTTTCAAAGTTCAAGCTCCCTTCACCGGACATCCGAACGGTAGCCAATTGTGCATAATGGCGTAGAACTATTGAGACGGAATTCGATTCCGCTCCTCCGATAACACAACCGCGCCCGATCCCTCTGGTCAAATAGGAGTCAATGACTGCCGTCATAGAGAAAGTGTTTTCGAACGAATTGGCCGAAGAAATCGACAGTTCCAAATGGGTTCATCCCATAGACACGATGTTAAAAAAGGGTGATAGTCATGAATATGCAGTGACTGGAAGGCGGTGAATAGACAGATTGTGTTGGATAAATTCAGACTCCCAACGGCCGATGAGCTACTGGTCAAGATGGTTGGAGCTCAGTTTTTCCCGAAATCGGCTTCAAACAAAGCATTTTTCTACATACCCTTAACGCCAGAATCCAAGTACCTTACAGCCGATGGACTTTTTCAGCGTTGGAAACGTCGTCTTGCTTATCAGTCATCTTGCAGAACACCAACATCAGCAATACGGCTTGGGACATTCGTCAGCTGGAAAGAGCGGCAAGCGGGTAAAGGCCAAGCAGCACTGTCGAGATCGATTGGAATAGCTCGGACCTGTTGTCTGGGAACGTACGAGCTTACAACCGGCCGGTAGGTCAACACCAGACAGCTCTACACATCACTGATGCAGACAGACGCACACAAACTATCACGTCCACGCTGTGTGACCCCTAACAAAACAACGTCGATCAGCCCGCCACAAAACAGACCTACAGTCTTGACCGAATTTCGAGCAAAGAGGGAGGTGGTGTTGTATACGCGTCACGGCTGCCTGTGTGCCCCACACCCGGGTTGACACTCAAGCTGCTATCCGAATGGTCGCGCCTTCAACGATCAACGACTCATTCGTCCACGCATATGAAAATGAGGCTACCGCCTGTAAATGTGACAATTTAGCTTTTACTTCACTGATGCACGTGTTCTCTCCACCGTTGTTATAACCCATAAGGATTAGTCTTGATTGCACCAAAATAGGAATACAACAAGCCCCAACCATAAAGAAGAAGTTCATGAAAAAATCTACAGTAACTTCCTTTCTATCTCGGTTATGAAAGTACTCTTAAGACAGATCGCGGGAAAGAAAGCACAGTTTTTCACACTCATACATCGCTCTTTGGTGAAGCAATCTTTTTACTTCGGATAAACGACGTACCGTCTGTCGTCTGGGTAACGGGGTTGATAAGAAAACATGCACGAATACATACTTGGTATTACTTGACAATCTCCCACTAGTTCATGTCAAAGGTTTGTCACGTTTTTGGAATTAATTCTAGGGTAGAGTGAAAAGAAGGTACCGGAAAGCGTTTCACACTGCATGAGTTCCTTAAGCTTGAAATTTTTCCAACGAATATTATCAGTAAAATTACTAGTATCTTTTAATTATTTACAGTATATGTTTTAGGTGGTAATCAGATAGTAACGTTCAAGGTCGCGTTGCAAATGATTACAATGATTGGCTCGTCGTTGTCTATGTCTCCCCATTCAGGAATGCGATGTAGTCAGACTTCACGTGGTTACCTGCTGTGTTTAAACGTCGTAACAGTGAAATCAGCAATACGCACGAATGCTGATGACAAGTGCACAAAAGTCAGCACTGAATCTGAACAAAGAATAGTCACGTAATGGAGTGTTGAATTGGTAGCTTGATTCAGTGATGTGGTACTTGTTCATCGATTTGTTTTCGCCTTTTGTTTGGGTATACGGAATTCAACTAAAATAACAACTACATATAGTTTCATTTTTAAAAGAGGTGCCGGAGTAGAAAATTCGTGAAGCGTGTATTTAACTGGACGTGGTTGGTTTTGGATTGCCGTTCCGCACTGGTTACGGCGACAGGGACTCAAAAATGAGGTAGTTTTACTGGTTCGGTTTATTCACTCGCAAGCTTACGCTTCAAAACCATGGTAAATGCAATCGAGGACTAGCTGGCTGTTGAGAATTGGTTTAAGACTGTATCGCCGATCGATGTTTGTTTCAAGCAAATTGGAATGAAAGGAGTCGCGTCGCCAAAATATACAATAGTGCATGTCTAACCAAATACAGTAATACATGGAACACTTTGCATAAACGTTGGACTATCGTTCACCTGTATATAGGAAGTAGAGCCTTCATGACTCTTACAAATATGTTCCGATAGATTCTTTAGAAAAAAACTACTGCTTAATGAAACATTTGGTTTCCCTTAACAACTACATCAGTGCAAAAAGAAGACATGTTTGCGAAATATTAACATTTCGTCCACTCTCATCCACAGCAAACCATACGCTTGTCCATATCCTGTCTATATCTGTTTGTCTGACATATATAACCAACATGTTTTACGTTTGCGACTGATGAGAGTAAACGAGATGTCAACAAATCAGAACACACGTATTCTTTCTGCATTGATGATATTGGTTAATGATACAGCATTAATACATGAGAGATAGTATGGATGATCAGATTTACAGAAATGGTTCAGAAGTTGAATGTTAGTATAAGACTACAAACCAATGTCATCAATCCTACCTTGAAGCCGAATGAACAGAGGGAGGTTGTGTGCCCATAATTCATCTTACAAAAAATTCAACACATTGAAGATATACAACTGTGAACAAAATCAATCAGATGCCTGTCCTTCGGCTTTATTCGTTTACATGTTTCGAGCAATTAACTGATGTACCCGCTATTCAAAAACACTTGTAAACACGTCGGCGTGATTGTCAACGGGTAAGTGTAACTAAACATCAAGCAAGTAGTAGAGTTACAAATAAGGGCATGTGATGTAACAGTCAACAAGTTGGCGAAGAAGACGAAGGTAACTGAGAGATACGATATACTTAAGTAGCATGATGAGTAGTTATTTCTTCGAGTTTAGTATTTATTCATGTTATGAAGTAACCGTAAAATGAGTTTGTATTCAACAACTGAAGCTTGGTAGAAGTGTCTAAACGTTTCACTTAGGTCATGCTAGTATTTTTGAGACCAGTTAGACGTGTTTCCTTTGAACATGTAACCTAAATCTTCAGCATTTCCACCAGTTTCACTTTCGACGCAGTTGTAAATGATGTCGTGTACATGATGTGATGAGTTAGTTTTCGTCCACTAAGTGCCACGTGGTATCTTCATTTGCACCAAAAAACCTGCGTTCGGCATCGCTTCAACCCGATAATATACATACTACAAACAGGGCCAAATATTTAGCTAGACAGTCAAAGTTTTTTTAAACAAATATGTAATATATAGTCGCGTATCACGTAGCCTCATTATCATGATGTTTTTTGTGTTCGGTAATCTCATAGATCCTTATACACGTTTCCGAGCAGACGTCTAGTTGTAGTACGCTACCGACATACTGACATTGTGTAACGTATCATTACAGATGGGTCACGTAAATGAACACCACGTCTGCTCACATCTATCGTTTGAAATTCAACCATCGGTCGTGATTAGGCTGTATGTGGGAAAAACGTTATACGAGCGTGGAGATCAGATAACAATGTGATGGGCATCTGTCTTTGATAGAAGTACATTAGAAGAAAGATTGATCACGTCAAACGAGAATAGTCTTTGATTCACCCTGCTTTTACTTGATCTATCTCTATGAATCGAAACCATTTCTAGAGGTTATGCTGTACTTATTCAATCTTGATGAGTTTAAGCAAGCTGAAAAGCCATTCGGTAAAAATTACCAAGGTGAGCTGCACATATACCAAATTGATCTCAAGAACATACTCTGTAAGCACACTCTGAGCATACCACGTGTTCTGAGTTGTATCGGTAGGGTAAAACAGATGTTCCTGAAGATGAATTTGTCCATACTCCAGTACCATTTCAATTTCTTTGGGATCTAAACTATCACCTTTTACGCTGTTGGTTTCCCGCCTATATATTCTCTCTTTAAGGAAAGTAAAATTGTGACCTGTTTAATAAATCTCTTCGACGGCACATTAATCAAAACGTTTTTGTCAATGTACAAAATTTGGACAACACGATGTGGCCAGTTTTCCTATAATCAAATTAACGTTGTACCTTGAGATCTGCATTGATTTTGATGTAAAGTTTGAATATCGATCAGGCTAAGTAATAAAAAGTTGATTTCCATTCATTTTGGTTCCTAATATTGAAGTTGAAATCAATTTACCCAACTAAGTAGACGGATTCTCAAAAGGAACTCCCAGGCCAAAATGAATAGTCTCTAAGAATAGGCAACTAGCAGTTGACTGGGTGTATACATTTGGCGGAAATCGTAAGGTAATTAATTTTGTAGCTAACCTTGTTAAATCATGATTTAGAACAATGATGCTTTGTTCTCTACAACTCCAAGTAGCTTTGGTCTGAATGCCAAAAATATTACAATATGCCGACAATGATGACGACATATTCCGTAGGCCGAGGTTACGCATATTCAGTGCTTTTTGCTACCATAAATCGTACACCTTTTCAATGGAAGTAAAACCATTCCCGCCTAGAAAGCCATGTGACTGACTACGATTGGCTGCATGCAACGAGTGCATCGATCATTAAATGATGTACACATGATAAGAAGTGCTGTCAGCCAACACTCGAATTCGGATTTTCGCGTCCCAAAACACGCTACGATGCTGTTATTTGACACAGCTAAATAGAGAATAGGCTCTTACATTTGTGCAAATACCTCTGAGTACAGAACGGATCATTTTGTCTACATACAGGAAGCAAGTGCTGTATATCGTGTTCTAATGAGAACCAGATCAATTGAAATGTTGGTGGACTAGAATACCTAGGTGATTCGTTAGAACGAGGTGAACTATCGAAACCACACTTGCAAAAATGGTCAAATGGACGGTTGGGCTGAGAATCTCTATAGGAGAAGACTAGAATTCTGTGTCGCTTAACAGAAAGACAAAATGGGTGCTGTTGCTAAATCAGCACTGTGTCCAGTAAAGTAGGCAGCAAGTTGCACGTGATTCTCTTCACACATATTAATGGTAAACCATTTAAACTAACGATGGAAAACCCCTTTTTAATGGACTGGATATCTGAAATGACTACGGGCATGAAAACCGAAATGATGAATTTGTTTGTCACATGTAAGTTAACAGTTAACGGTCAGTATTGATTTATGGTGCATTTCCAATGGCTAGTTTGAATGGTCTGACAACCTTGAATTGAAGGTATATTTCGATCGTGTATGGTGCATGGGGGTGCCGTCATCCAGTAAACAAACGCCGTAAAACAGAACATACTTTTTTACGGAACTAAACTTTTCGAAGAGTTCGTTTGCAGTTCGCATGTGAACCCCCTGACAACCATTGCGGACCATCAGTTCGAATAGGTAAACCGAAATGCCGGATTCTCAATTCATCTGCCAAGTCGAAGTAGAATGGAGCAATAGAAATCTAACTGCTCGTGTCCGAAATATGACGGAACTCATTAACGGAATGTACGAAACTACGTGAATAAACTGCTTCCTACAAGTTCCTTCTATTGGCGTAACTTAGGTAACATGTTGCCATAATATTGTGGCGTGTATTTTTGGATTTATTCGGACTGAAACAAATATACCTAATTAATGATGGACTACGTTTTGTCTCCCGGAACAAATACTGTTTAGTACAGTAGTGTACTAAAAGTAATTGCCCTGGACTATAAATCAATGAATTGATCGAAAAACTATGTTGTTGTCACAGTTTCATCTGGAAGGTATATCTTTGACCCCAGGAGTTGAAGTGACCTCTCCCGCCCGTTTCTACGACGATCACGTGGCGTGTTTTCAGTCTGAACCAACAGCCACATGCTATTTAAAACAAAGGATGGCAGACACCAGTTAATAAGAATGGGAAGTCAACGAATTCACCAGTGAACCTCACCCCTTTCAGCTTATCTGAAGTTTCCTGCGGTTTTGCACTACCCTCAAATATTTTCAAATCATAAGGCGCCCACCATGTCAGTGTGGAGTTTCACGAGCTCCTCAACCAGGGAGACGGCACATACCAGATTTGATTAGTCAGGACAGCGATGGCTTCTATATATACCATAACTACTTCATCTGATGGTTTCTTTCTATCACCAGTAGTCCACTAAACAATGCATGGTATGGCAGACGCTCCGCCGTCATACGGATTGCCTAACCGAATCAACGATGACTACGTAATTTCTTTAGCTAGGTTATCGGTCGCATTCAATCGGTTCAATAGAGTGTGTATGTTGGCTAGAGAAAAAACAGAAGTGAAGTAATGTGGTAGTCAGCTGACTATTTGGCAGAATCTCAATTCCAAAATCCTTTGAACTTCGGAGTGCTCCCCCTAGTATATCATCCACTACAAAGTTGAAAAAGAGACTGGACAATCCTTTAGAACGCTACTCGACATAGAGAACGTTCGACATCCGTTCGAATTTGTCAAGCACCTGAATGAGACGTTGCTAATAAATTTCGTTCGATCCATTTAATCCGAAGTGTTAGCGCAACCCTCTGAGCAACATTAGTTTTGCTGCTTGTGGAATTCTTTGTCCGAAACATGCCGGTAGCAGAAAACGCGAACGGTCTGCTTCTTACTGATTCCCTCTATATGTGTAACTTGTGTAAACTATTCACATAGTTTTGTTACGTACACTGTTAACCTACTTAAAACTAAAGCATGTATAATGAGCTGATGACCACATATTTTTCTTTCCACCCATCAATCGTCTGGTGCTGAAATGTACATAAAAGCTGTGTCCTGAATCCTATGTTAATCCATTTAGCTGAAAATCTCACGGTGTATACAAACATAACCAAGAAATCAATAGGGTATCTTCCTACAAAGGTGTATTTAACACAGCTGGTCAACAGAAATGGTCATCGTCTTTTAGTCTCAGCCCGTCTGGTGGGACCTGATGTTTAAAAGTGCGCGGCACATTCACTCAGTTGGCTGTACTTTAAAGTGCTTGCTTCCGTCTCTCGATAATGTTTGCCTGTCCGAACAGGGTTAGATACCATGCCTTCTTCGATTAATCTGTTGCTACGGCAACTCGTTTCATACGTCGTGTACCGGATATGGCAAGAACTGAGCAGAACACTCCGTATGAATTCTCACCCTAAGTCCTCGTAGATCATACCACTGATGGTATGATCCATAAAACGAACTCATTCCTCACAAATGACCAGGTAACAGCTCACGAATGATATGACTCATCATTACTGTGTATTGTAGGACTGTCCACACCATCGTTGAGCCACTTATCTTTAAATCTGTGCGCGCGCTTCTGTTCAAACTTCTTACGGCGAAAATGTGGCTCGGCAATCCGGCTTCCAGTCAATCACCAAATTTTTGTTTCTGGCTGTCATCATATCGAGCTGGACGGTTTTGCTCTGGGTTAATGAGCAGTATTCAGAAAACAGCATGTAAATGATCAGTATCGAGAAGTAGGCAACAACAAGAACCAATCGCTTCATTTGCATTGGCAGAATGGATTTTGACCAACGCACAGTCAAAAGTGGAACGAGCTTCTAATGAGAGCCCTGCGAATTCATGTCATGCTCCAGCCAGTTAGCAGGCGTTAATCATCCCCGGACATTTTTTGTCTAACACTGTGTTTTGTCCGGATTCGACTCTTTTCTGAAAGCCACATAACACATGCTTATCAAAATCGATTAAGTTTGACTCCCCATTCACTTAACAGAGTCAAGAAGGCTAAGAAACATAGATGTTCTTTGTCTGAGCTAAACACGGATTGCATGAGCTGCACAGAATCGGCCGCATGCGAGATTAATAATTTTGTGCATACATGATTCAGTGGCCGTGCTAGTCTGGCCGAATGTTGCGGGCACTCTCGGTGATAAGTCATTTACATTGTCTGTCTGTGTTTCTTTTTGGTCCGTGAATTTTTTACCTGTTCTTTTTATCCATGAATGAACGTAAAGCTTTCAGCGCGTTTTTGTGATCGAGGCTAATGGACTGGCCTACATTTAACTCACTCACTATCCAACTTATCATGTTATCTAGTATTTGAATGTATAATTGTGCATTACTCCCAAAAGAAGAAACATAGCTGTCCAAAGAAAAACCTCAACAAGGTGCACACGTTTTTGCACTGGGTACCTCTGTTGAAGAAACAAATTCATCGGACCCATGCAAGAAGCAATTTTTTCGACTTTAAATGAATATAATCCTCTCAAGAAGAAATCGTGTAGTATTTCTGTCGGACCGTAACCAGCTTGCTCATCCATTGAACTCAGGGCTGATCACAAAACTACATAAGTATCTTCGTGTACAGTCGATACAAATCGCTCTGACACGCTAAAATCTGATATGCACCCGACTAATGAGCTTAATGTATTGCATATTCAGTCACGCTAAATTAACGTTTACAAAATGATAATTAATAGGTGGGAACGAGGATCTTGAGGTATAACTTATTGCAAACGTAAGTAAGCAGAAGCTGTTGGTTCTGGTGACGTAGCTATATTATGTATTGAAGGCTCATCCGCCTAAGACTAAAACTAGACATGGATAATTTGATCGACTTTTCAGAGCGTTCAAAAACATTAACCAGTTGAGTGACATTTTCTGTGACGCAACCTTCTTTCCCATGTCTCTTTTCTTAATTTAGTTTCGAACCTACGTAAAGTAGTGATTATTAGTTTGTTCTGTTAGTCAAACGTTCCTGGGTTATAATCATGGTCATTCGGTACAGATCTTGTACACTCCTTCAATCTCATGGCAGAGACCACCGAATGGTGTAGCACCAATCGTTCTTTTCTCGCTATCTATTAATATGGTTGTAATATCTACGTTATAATTATTTGCCTCGAAGTATGCCACTTAATCACTACACACTGACTTCGTCGAGTTTGCACAGAAGGTCGGGTATGTGAGTGAAACTTCAACTGGTGCAGCAGAAGTCATCTGTGGTGTCCAGTAGCTGCGGTCAGCGTGGAAGGCAATTCTAGAAATTGATGCTGTCAATCGAGTAATGGCAACTTATTTATTCCAACGAGCTACATGCTAGAATTACTCTGAAGTATACTTGGTCTTAACATGTATACAGTACTTTATGATGCTAAGGACAGCTTCTTTATGTGACCCGAATATCAATCGCGAATGTATGCCAAATTTACCGATCTCACCGAAAGGGCATTTCTATTCACTGCGTTATACTCACACTGAATGGATTGCATGGGATAAAAGTTCTCGTAATCACAGAAAGAGACACCCGCACCAAATATACGTCTACTCTTTTAGGAAGTGGTTTTTGTGAAGGAAGTTACTGAGAAATGTGAAGTAAAATGGCGACTCATTTGACTAAACTAGCAGCTTCGATAACACTATGATTAAGGTACGTTTTCGGCCCTCTTCTAGTCTACAAGTGAGGTGAATTAGCATCTGACAAGTAGAGTGCGTTTGAAAAAATACACAGAAATCCACCAGGTCTTTTCCAATAAATAACAATCATTTTGCTTCCCGTATGTTATCAGTCCCAAAGTAGCTTACAGTCCGAAATGGGATTTGCTTTAACTCGGCCGTAAATGCTGGACTTTACTCTTGTTGTTTCCTCATCATCTCCCCTCCTCTTTGTGCTCCACATGATGATAGAACGATACTTGTGACCTTTGCCGCGGTTTATGAAACTTCAACCTTTGCTCCCTTGGAAGATACTAAAAGCTTAATAACCCGGTTTCACACTGTATTTGATGTGCTGGAGAGTATGATGTTTTAGCCAGCTCACTCTATCCACTGTTGCTCATGCCTGACCCTGAAATATCAAAGCGTTTCCGTACTGTGCTTTTATCGCAAATAGTTATTTTGCGATTATGCACCGTTTCGCTTAGTTGGGTAGCACCATCTCATTAGCTTGTTATACTGCTTACAAAATATCAATCAGAACAACGAACGCACATGTTTTCTTTTGGCAAACCTCATTAGTTGTGGTGTCGAGACGTCATGGGGTTCTAGATTGAAGAAAAAACGTATGGCGTCTGTGTGTGATTTATTTCGTTCCATGGTTCGTAAACGCATACTTTTTGCAAGAAAGGCACAAACATGTTTGCTACGTTTGAAGATCGTTATCTCAGTCGGCCAGCCAAAATCAATTGAGATGATCGTGTGTTAATCATGGCCACGCTTCAACGCGTTTTCATAAAAAAACGTCTGATATGCGATCATCTAGCAAGGGAATAAAATTATACTTTGATTAGATGAAATACTCCATATGCCCCTTCAATGGGGCCCTTTTCACCAAGACTGAACATGTTGAATCATCGTGCTGCTGCTTAGACTACACAATTATGGCTGAAAATTGGTGACTGCCGACGAGTAAATCAGAAACAATCGACAGTCACGGTTTACTGAAAACATCATATTATCCTCAAGTAACTCAAGGTAGGCAGACTGTTAGTATTCTGTAGTGTAACTATGCCCAAATGATAAGAATATAGTACCCGGACCGACTTTATTAAGTAAACAAAAAACCGATTTGAATATGTCACACAACACTACCGTGCAGACAGTGAAAATGCATTCATGTCGCTTCGCGTGCAACTCCACAGACAGACGTCGCAAGTTCACTACCCCCAATGTTTGGACTCATCGAGTAGGTTGCTGTCCCGTGGACCCAATCTAATGTTCTCTCGCTCCTCCAATGATTTACTTAAACAGCACGAGTCTACAAATGTATGAAGTTGCACACGAAGTGCATACAAATGTTGGCATTATTGTGATCAAAACTGAGGTATTTCGTACACCTTGGCTTGCTAACATTAGTATAAATGTCTGTTCTGTGTTAACCAGATTGAATGTCGTGTTCGCGTTGAAAGATGATGCAAATGCGGCACAACAGTGGAACGCATGGTAGATTCGTGTTGAATCCTCCAAACATCCATTCAGGTCCAACACTTGGGGCTGTTCAAAACCGTGTGTGACAACTTACAGTCTGGCGGCCGCGCTGCAGGCAAACCGCCGTGATATTCAACATGAATGCCAGTATACTCACTCGAATACGAACGAATTTCCATGGGTACTGTTCTTCTGTTGATTCTTCTCTAGAGAGGGGGTATTTGTCCATCTTGATAGTCCACAGAATGGATACGGTATGCACCCTTATATCATGGACAAACATGTTCGTGGTTTTACAGATTCATTTTGTAGAACGATTGATTAGTCAATAGTACGCCCAATTCTGTAAGAGACGTTGGTATTTTCTGAGTTATCATTAATATCTATCAAGACACTGTCGGTTGAACGTAACAGAACCTACTCTACTCACGTCTTCGTGAATACTCTCGTACGGAACCACAAATTTTACTTTTCAGATTGTCGACAGGGTTAATCTTGTTTTTCACTGGAGTCAGATAATAAGACAAAGTAATCAGTACAGTGATGTTTTAATGTAATTCTTGGTCCTCAGTACATTGTTTGGAGGTAAACATTCAAAAATCAATTCGCTTGTATAACGCTTTTTTAATTCAGCTCATTAATTAAAAAACAAGTCCCTCCAATGGAAAAAAATCATGATTGTCGTACCATGCTCTGATTTGGCATTTCTTGAATTGAGAACCAATATACTCGGATCCAATGACACTTCCTTCAAAATGCCCTCATTCCAGGAAGGAACAGAATGGGAAACAATTGTAAATGGAATATTGGGTCAAAACATCAATCCCAGGTGGTTATGTTGCATAGTCCCATTGTTTACGTTACTTCAGTAAGCAATAACCGAATATCTTAGTCATTCCATTCCAGATCTTGTGTTGAGCCTTAGTTTCACTTAGGTACTAACCACAAACCAAGCGGTTCATGGGATCGGAGTTGTGTCATGCAACCGGGTGACTGAAGGGTTAATGCCTATAGTTGGATCAGTAGTCAAAGGTCATAGTCAAGCTGAGTCTGTTTTAACGGCCTACTGGCATATAAAGACCCGACGACAGAGATCGTAAATTTCATAGATACTGAAGTGTGAGAAATATGATTGATTAGAGTATAACACCAAACCAATCAGTAGTATTATCAGGATCACATATCCTTTACATAAAGGGTGTGGTCCAACATGACCCGAACTAACTGAGTTGGTTAGTGTGAATGATTTAGCATGGACTCAGTAGATGCTCTTGTTTTATACAAACGCAACAAATAAGAGAAAAATAAGTTGAAAGTTACAGTCCTGAAATATCAATAGCAATAGACCTACTGTCCTGATCGGTCATTTTTCGTTCGCACCTCAAAAGTCGCTTTTCGGTTTATATATAGATTGAAAATCAATAACAAGTGTCTGTAACCGTTCCATTCTCAATAACTTTTCGGTAAACCCCTTCCGAAAAGAAGTGGCACACTCGAGTTCCGCACTTGTTAGAACTCAACAGTAGTGCGTATCTATGTTACACCCGGGATTTCAACCTTAGCAAACACCCACTCTTGTTCGGTTGTGAGCAATATCCGGGTCGTCCCATCTCCTCGTGAGGAGACAGTACCTGCTCTGTTAAGTTCAGTCGATGATCCCACGACCAGAGCTTTCTTCCAAGTATGAATCACGACAATTCCAAGGTTAGTCGAACGATATTTCGATTGCTGATAAGTAGTAGGGAATTCTGTCCAATGTGCAAGGATTATCACTACGAATCGATTGTGGCTGTCGCATTCTCACAGACTTTTCAGCCAGCCAGTTGATGATCTGAACAGTACTCGCAAGCCAATGTAGCTGGATATTTGTGTGAGATTATTCGGTCGTGCCTAATGTGAGGTCAGCTGCGCAGTGGTCAACAAGGTTACCTCATGACTGCATGGTCGGAATTCTAATGCCGGCCTTGGCCAGGACATATTCTACTGACGAGGTGTAACAAAAATGAACCTCCAAAAGGCGCTTCTTTGTGAGTTACTACAATAATTGAATAACATGAGTAACTTGTCAACCCCGACAATGAGTGCAATAAACAAAAGAGGTCATTAGCATGAAACAGTAGGCCTGTCTGTGTTTTTCCCCAAGCCCACTGAAGAAAATCACTGGTTCATTCTTGATGGCAAGTTAATGGAATGTGTACATGATTTTATGTCAAGCTAGATTGGAAGCTTTGTTTAGTTTTTAGATCAAGTCAACAGGTAGGCATCTCGTTATCAATCAAAGCTAATCCGATCTGACTTGATTCCCAACTGCTGAGACCCGGCAGTTAGTAGGCAAGTTTATTTCTGAGCGAAGTAATGTCGATGCTATTTTTCTCACGCAACCTTATGTTCATGATGTACTAGTTCTGGTGCTAGCGAATAATCAGTTAATACTCCTCTTAGCCAATATCGATTCACTAAAGTTTTATGTGAATAGTAAAATTCCAAGGTTGAAAAACTCAGATGATCCGAGTGGCCTTTAGGTATATTTTAGTCTCCGAATTTCTTTTTACTCAATAACGATCTATGTACGAACAAATAGTATAATGGAAAAATTTGTCGCATCTTGCAGAAGTTGTTTTTGCGTACGGATATCACAAGTTAACTTTCTGGACAGCCAAAATACAAATGAAAATTATCACTTCTGAAGGAGTTTCTACATGCACAATTGATTCTAAATGTCAGTGCTCAAAACGTAGCTCCCATATTATCAAGGAATATGTTTAGACTGTCAATACATTATAACACTTGTTTCTAGAGCAGTACGTCACTATGTGAATGGAAGACAGTACCAACTGTGACAAACATGTTTTTCCGAAAAGATTGCTGCATGGGATGTCATAACCCATGCACGGGGTGAGTTCACAGTAATAGGTAAGTAGCTTAGACGTCAACCTGGTTGTCATTCACACATCGTGAACCAAAGTGCGGCTGTCACTGGCATGACAAAGACGAGACCTGGCCGAAGGAACGCTTTTTAGATTGACTTAATTTTATTCGTTGTTATTCACACATACCGGACAAAATTTTATTTTACCTTTCCTTATATGGCAATAGAAAACTATACTTAATATCCTGTCGGGTTGATGTTCTCTGTGGGTTCAAACTAGGCGGTCTTATCGGATGCGGTAAGAACCAATTACAAATGATCTGTTAATGTATAATCCAGCATTTCAGTCGACAGCTGCAAAAGAGTACACCTATGAGAATTGTGACAATGTTGTCTACAAGCAAGACCCAATCTGGTTACTGCTACACGTGATTCTGCGATCTTGATTTAAACTGTGTGATATTTGATCTGCCTGCAAGACTCGACGCAATCACACCATTTCCTCTGACGACCAACTTTAGTTTATTTGTATCCGTAGTAACGGTGATGTATGTTGTGCCCAACCTACTTCGTCCAGTTTTGTCGTCCAAGTGTATGTGGATTATACTTAACTAATTTGTATCAAAAACTCGGCAAGCAGTCTTGGTCAAATGTAGATCCCAGCATTGTTCTACATACATGAAAAAATGCAACCACACTTACGACAGTACATTTCAAGCGTGTTAATTTCAAAATCATCAGCTCTAATCGTCAGCCATTTTGACAAACAGCATTTCACCTCAGATTATCAGATGTGTAATTTACCTACTAATCCATGAAAATCGTATCAACGTTCAAAAATAATTTTTGAAGACATTGTTGTCAGAATTCGTCGCAGAAAATTCAACGTAAATAGTATGATTAGCGTCATTTCTAAACCCTAGATTGAACTTTTAACTGGAACCCATGTGCATACAGTGTGGAATGTGGATAAGTTTTTCAAGTAGCTGCCTTTGATGACCTGTGACAACCCAAAGTAACTTTACTTTCTCGTGCTAGGTCTGTCAAGATGCGTTCTGACTAGCTACGCTTGTAGCCAACTGGTCGCGATTTAGACGCTTAGCAGTAAAACTGTACAACTTTTCACGTCATATTCTTATAACCGCAAATGACGTTTCCCGTGGGAAATTATTTGTTACACGAAATCCACTACAAGTTCTGTGAAAACAGAACAACAAATGCGAACACTAGTTTGGATGACTGACGTACATCCACACCCACTGGGCAGTAGTGCATCACCATTCTCCTTGGTGATACTTCCTACATAGTGCATATACGTTTTAAGTAATCACTTCTGGTCCCTTGTCTTCCTGGAGTTGAGACTTATCCCTTAGTTTCCCAATGTGCCTACTATACTCATAAACGAAAGTGCTTGTTACACAACAATGTTAGCTGGTTGAGTTTACCGTCTCTACATCCTGGTGCTTTGACAGTTGCATGGACGCTTCAGCTAGTCAACTTCAGCTAATTGGGGGGCTGCCAAGGCTGTAGCTCAATTGTGAGGATCGGGTAAGGGTATACATGAGACCTTATCCTGAGCTCCGGGTCTTCTTAAAGTACATTACTGGCTTTTACTTAATTGGCGTGCAATCCCATTCTCAGGTTGTCTCTCTAACGTCGTAGCAAATGTACACTTTTACGGATAGATTAGACAATTATTTTATTTTCCACACTTCCGACCGTGACATTCCCATATAAAGACCTCTTACCCGTGCTGTTCCGCAAACCGTCTGCAACCCCAGGTGTCGTTTTGGTTACAGTCATGGAAATTGCCCAAACTGATCTCTAACTTTCATATGTGTTACTAACACGAGAGGCCGTAGGTGTAACTTATTTTGCATTGGTGTGGCTCACCGATTAAGTCTGGCTATAAAATTTTGCTATTTTGTTGTCTTGATTCTAAAGGAGCTGAGGGGGACATAACACGGAGTGGTCCATTCAGGGGAAATGCGATGCTAACGTCAAATTCCAAGTTAACAACAGTTTTAGTTCACCATAGTTAGATTGATAAGAATGTATAATACATCAAGATAAACGAATTCATGTTATAACAGCACAACCAGTCACCGTGGGTAAAATGTTAACATTCCAATGTATTTGACATTGACACAGGCTGACCATCAATGTCGAACTATGTTCAGTGTTAGATGGATTTCATTTACTTCTGCCTGTTTTTCTGTCCATGTATCCCTTATAATCACTTTCAGAATGCCTTTCATCGAATTGTTTCCACGAAAATGTCTTTCCTACATAACTTATATACATAAAACGTCAGCATGCTCGCGAAAGCTCTATTCAACACTGGTCTAAGGTGGTAAACATCTGTTTCTTTGCCCTTCACTTTTCTTGTAGTTTTCTCGTTGGAAATTCATTGCTTAACAGTTTGATTACATTCGCCTTACTCTTTAGAGATAAAACTAACTTACAGTTTTCACAATTATACAATGCTGTGTTTGGTAAGAAATCGTATGGTTAATGAGGGCACGATGGATAATTTCTATTCCTTGACTCTAATTCACACTTGATCTCACCCGGCTATGTCACCTATTGTTTGTGGGGTCGAGGGTTCAAGAACCAGAAAAAATTGTCATGAGCATTCAACGTATGGTGGGAATCGGGAGCCGGCACAATGTTCAACATACTTGCGATATGCTCATGCATTAAATCACTACACTTTAGTCATCAAGAGTTTGGCATTGGCACGTGAAACATTCGGCTATTCCGTTCATTCAGTTCTGTTGGAATGACTAACCAGTTCGTGTATACCACCTGGTACGGACTGAGCGTGATCTCTGTGAACACCAAACCAACCATACAAGATAGAATTTCATCTCTTATTGGCAGTTGAGTGCTACCGTTTCAAGCAATGAGTTACAATGGATGTTTACCAATCCAACCGAAAACGGATGCAGATGACAATCGCTCCTTTTAAAGTGTTGCTTTGTAAACTGAGCGTATTGTGTACGCTAAGTATCCATTCATTAGTGGAGGTTTAGCTGTTGTTACAGGTCTTCTCATAATAAGTATCATCCACAGTTTGGCCGCATCTAGGCATTCTCTGAATCTTTCATGATGGCTTGATTTAGGGGAAAGCTCGCGTAAAAGTTCATGAGCGATGTATTTCCTTGTCCGAACAAGGTTCAAACTTCTGCATTCGTTTGAGTGAGGCGAACATGTTGGACACTATTCCAGAAGTTAAATAGTAGTGTAGTGAAGATTAGACACCAAACTTCCTGGATGAATGAACAAACAAGCGAGACGTAGTGTATTTCGCTGACAAAATTCGAACACTTTTTGCACCGACCCACTGTATGCATGTTTGTTGTTGAGCTACAACACGCAGTATGTGTCATTTTGACGAACAAGCTACCTTAATGTCATTCGCAGTCTTGATCACAATACATGTCAGTACGGATTAAGATCACTAAACGTTCGTGTGCTATCCATAAGAGTAATACCAAGCTCACAGTGTAAGCTCACTTCACGCATTGTTCTGATTAGTAGAGCGTTCACTAAGACTGTTGCACGCCTACGTCAGCATGAACTTATTCCCTATGGGTTGCGGATTGCTGAAGTAAGCGAACTGTTCCAATCTAATGTTTCTATTAGCTAAGGAACATTTATCGAGGTCAGTCCTCATTTCTAAAAACGGACTCTAATAAACTTATTTTGTAATTTGCGATGTGGTTAGTGTGAACCTGAGAAGGTCAATATTACAGGTCTCATGTTTGTTCTACGATTGTTACATTCTTATCAAACTGTGTTTAAACTGGTTTTTCATCTGAACACATCCACACGCGTCATTCTTCGTACGCGATGCTTGTCAGATGGTCTCGCCCAACGACCATTTCGGTTTAGACAAGCTTATGCATTGCAAATTCGGTTCTGTGCACGATCATTGTCTGTGGTTTTGAAAAGAATATAACAATGTTGACATTTTTTAACGTGTCTGTAGGTTAACTAACATGTTATCTGCATTTCAGTCAGCCATACTACATGCGCATAATACACACACGCATGCGTGCAAGTTTATCAGACAGTTTATGTCCAGCAGCACCGAATTACATAATCAAATCGTCTATTCGTCTACTAGACTGAATACGATATTAGAAATCGGTTGTGATCAATAATACATACCACCCTATCGTGAAACTGCCAACGTTTAGTTGCCGATGTTGACCGGTTGCGTTAGATCAATATTCAGACAACTGGTATATATATATATATATATATATATATATATATCGCGAGAAATGCATTCCTTCTCATCATGCCGACAATAGCGGTGTTTCACAACAAGTGTAAACATCATACTGGAAAGCAATAATCTATATTTTTTGGATATTCTCTCTAAAATGGAACACACAGGAAAAGAGGGAAATTAAACGTAGAAAAATTATGAGCCACCCAAAATTGCTGAAGCGCCGTTGGACTAATCGAGTAGGCGCTGGTGCCTTGCGATCCGAATATAACTGCTGATCCGGTTTGTCAGCAGTCTGGGAATGAACTCATTATCAGTTAGTTAATCCTCATGCACCTCACCCTTCATTTTTGTATACCGCACCAATAGGAACTGAATAGACTGGTCCTGAAAGGGAGGATTTTAGTTTTGCAACAAATGTCTCCAAAATCAGAAGGAATTTTCACACTCCAACAAACTGGAGGTACTATCTAGTATTATTTACACAAACCAGTGTATGTCATACAGGCGGCATGGAAAGGATGGCGAGCAATCCTAACTAATGACGAGCATGTGGACTTGCTTCCAGTGTAAGATATGTTTCAGGGTTCAAGTTGGCACCTAACTGCTGTGTACTTGGAGTACTTATGAAAAGTAAAGATGAGTAGAATGTAAACTCGGAGATATAAGAAAATAACTTAAACAAATAGCAGTCGTATTTTGTCTACTTTAAGGGTAAGCCTTATGCATGCGGCTGCTACTGGTATGAGTCTTGAATGGAGGAAGTGTGCTTCAGTTGACGCTAGACGCTCATTGATCATGAAAGGGTATCATCAAACATTTAAAAGTGTGAACTGGTCGAGTTAAACAATAATCAAGATACAGAACCCTATGCGTTGAATCGCACGAAGACGTGGCTACGGTTCGGGACTGGCTTACCCGCAGTCCTTATCTAAACGACGTAGAATATCTTTGGGATTTGTTGGTCCATCAAGTTTGCATTAAGAAATAATATTGACTCTGAATGATTCTTTTTTTCAGTTACAGTGAAGCAGGTTTACAGTAGTAGCTTGGTTTGAAACGTTTTATGGCAGCTCACCAGAAGTCTTCCCAGCCGATCTGCTGGAATGTTGAGGCTAAATGAGAGAGACACCTTGTGATGCTGCTTTGCAGAAGTTCAGCTCGTATGGTGACCATATACTTTTGTTTCATTCATCTTTCCTATTTTGTATATGATTCGTTTTCGATAGAATTGATTTAAAGGAAGCCATAAGGACTGGTTGTTCTGAAAACCGATACATTTAAACAACATAATGGACAGAAGCACTCATTTTTCACACAACAGTAGTGCCAGAGTGGCACAGATGCTAATGTCACGTTCCTGTACAGAAAACAACATCTCTTACTGAGTTGCGCTCCAATGTTTTTTCTTGTATTTTCCCATGGCAACTTCAGTACCCCAATACATCCATCCACAATTAGTATGGTGTGATCGATCGTCCTCATCACACAGATTTGCACTGAATTTGTTTGCTTCTTGCCAAAAATAGTTGATTTCGGTTCATTAAGAAGGAAGGCATTGTCGAAAGATACAGCTGCCGTACAAATCCTTCGCGGTTTACAGCACAGTATTTTAAATGAAACGCGTGATATTCACTCAGTGAACAGTAGGTTAGTTAATTTCATTGAATTAGCTTCTGTTTTAATATGCGGTTTATTATTACTATTATTGATATTATATACAAAAGCGTACAGGAAATATATTTTATAGACTGTCATCATTTCGTTTAGTTGCTTCAATCACGGACATAAATCATTGGTACCTGCATAGCTTGTTTGTAGATACAACCGTACAACCGGTCACTGTTTTACTTCATGTGAGAGAAGCGAGTATTATCAATTCCAAAGCCAGCAATCTGCTTGAATCAACAATCAGTGCACACATCTCCTGATAACGAGTATTAATTACCATTGCTTCGGTGAACACGAGCATCATGGAGTTCCGACTAAGCAGTAACACATCCAACGAGCTGAACTGGTCAACGAGGTGATATATTAGCATTACGTGACTCACAGTGACTATGGTCAATTTTTTGAGTCACACAGTATTACTTCAGTTTTAACTGAATTCCCCTGTCACAGGTGATGCTCACAGAATTGGTGGCCCGACGGATAAGAGTCTCGGCTTGTAACACGAAAGGTTGTCATTTCGATCTCATTCGGCTTATCTCTATTTGATGAGTCCAAACAATGACGAAATCGGTCCTGGATTATCCGTTTCCGGGTGAACATCAAGAAACAGTATTAGAACACACTTCTGTTCGCACGTTCTGCTACTGTTAACTGTTACGTCTTCGTACGCATCACGACTTGGGAATATGTTCAACCAACATTTAGCATTGATATTGATCTCTTCTGTAAGTTGCTTGTCTTTTCTGATGTTCGTAATCAGAATGGATGAGTGAAATCAAACACCTGATCCTAGCAATCACCAATGAAGTGTTGATCATCCGTTTCGACCCTTTTGAGTTTCATGAGTACTATGTAGGCCGGGGAATCAAAGCCCTGACCAGTGAATGTGTGTTAGTTCAACACAGAATTCTATTCCAAACGCTTATCGACTAGATCACAAAGTCTCGGTCACTGGGACTGTAGGAAAATATATGAATTACTTCTGTTATCTGTTGCACTAGCTTTTCTCATAGGTTGAAATTGATTAGACGCCTGTGGTTGGTCATAGGCATCTGTCACGGCTACTGAACGGACCAATCTAACAGTTATTCACCAGTTGTGAGTTAGAATCCCCGAAGGGCTTGGTGCTGATGAAACCCAACAAGCTCGAACCAACCGCACCCACTTCATTGGTGGTCACTGGGGCCAACAAGCTGGTAAAACCTATGTCAACCCTATCTGAGGCCGTTTTTGATGCCTTCTAGTCCTCCGGCCAACCACATAAGGCTGATCGACTTCAGTCTAAACGTATAACACGTAAGGTATATATGTGCACATATGTAGATAGGTGATGTTAGAGGGCGATCGGGATGCAACGTTTCTTCATTTTGTTGATATAACTGAGTCTGGTAACTGCGATGTATGATGCAGGTTTGAAGTATCGGTCACACTGTGCTACTTTCAATAAACCACCTATCCATAAACAGAAAAGGGGGAGCGTTTTCATGATCGATTTACTTCAGTTAAAAAATGAGCATGATTCAACGCAAGTTGGTACACTGCACACCAGCTGCAACGGATCTGGTGTATACTTATGTGAAGACCTTCAGTTGTAGGCCCATATCGAATACTGAACTACCAACTTGAGGAAAACAGAACAACAACGATCCGAGAGGTATTAAGCAACCTCAACTTATTAGAAAAAACAATACTCTTATTATAAAGAAATGTGTTTACGATTGCTATTGGGCAACAATTGTTTTACGTTTCGACTGGCCCGTTCGTTGACACATCCCGTGAACTTTCGTGAAGCAACTCGGTTGTTTAAATCTAACACGCATTCGAACATGTTTTAACCGCTATTTCATACAGGTGAATTCGATGTAGCAGTTGATCGCCATTTTTGATTGGCTGGTGCCGATCGACCGCAATTCTGCTCACGAATGCTTGTGCCTAGGTTCCGATTAGCTAAACCTCCAATCAGAAAACCACTCCGATCCAATCTTCCTATAATCCGAGGAGACGGAATCCAATCAAAGCCGAAACCCATCGGATGACTTTAAAAACGTGCTAGGGGTGCTCTTCAGTCAAGAATTCTAAGATACGCCCGGAAACTCCGTCCTGACACGAAAATAATAATAATATAATAATAAAATTATTATAAACAAATGTAAAAATGTGCATTCAGAAAGAAGAAGTGGATCCGCAGGGCTCCAACCGAGAGCCTTAGGGAATTTACGCAATTGACTGTCACTACGGAGATGAACAGTGTAGTACCTGTGAAAAAGTAATGCCACACTGTTTCGGTATGGATCCACGGTTTTCAAAGGTTCTAGACAATATGGTAGTTTCTGATTCTGGACGGACACCGGTAAGCAATCCATCCCCTTTACTCACATGGTCCGTAAACGGATACATTTAATTGGAACTTGTCAAGAATGACCGATTGTTCGTTTCCTTACGGTTACAGGACACATAATGCATTGGAAGTGAAACTCGGAAATAACATAGATGGTTGTGCAGTGATTCTGTTGGAGGATGATTTTTTTTACTACCGTATGTGCGGGTGATACCACTTTGGTTGCGCACCTGAAAGAACATGTGGCCATGACAAATCATCTGAATCATTATCGTGTTGGAGTAGTCTGCATGGAATGTGTTTCCATATAATTTCGGTCGTGCCTAATGTGAGGACTATGGCGCAGTGGTTAACACGGTTGCCTCATGAAAGCGTGACCTGAGTTCTAGTCCAGACCGTAGCAAGAATATACACTGATGACGAGTTCTAATAAGAGCAAAACTCGAGTCTAATGCTTCTTTTCGAAAGAGGCTGAATGGAAAGTCTATGGACATTTGACAGTTGCAATCAATTGTGGGTGAATTTCAATTTATATGAAGACCAAAATCCCCTACTACTCATCAGGAATATGTTTCGCACATTGTTGGATGTAAGTGATTCTCTCTAGGTTGTTAAATGTGTTTCACTTACTCCCATTGGCTATCATCATTAACTATGTCACGTCCACTCAACAGTGTAAATTGCTACTGACTGGCAGACAGCAACAATAGCGAAATAATGCGTTACATTCATAGGACAGGTTTTTCATCATTTATTTTCAATGAAATCTGCAATGTATATACGCGATCCAAATAGCTCTTAAATCCCAAAAATAGTTAACTATGGACAGCCCCACGGTTCGAAACATTGAGTTCCGTATAGTCAGTTGAATAGAATAGTCAGAAGACACAAATTACGGTATGAATTCATTTTGCACACTCTCGTCAGTCGTAAACGTGTGATTAGCATGAAAACAAAACCAACAAGACCTAAACGAAACGGGCTAGATCGTGATTGATACTCACGGCTAAACCCACGGTAAACAAAGGCTGACACTCGATTGTTTTTGTACGCATAGCTATCCACGGTTGATCAACAGTGTTTCAATATGCTTGAGAATTTGTGAGCTGTGAGCATTCATCAAGAGCTTGAACGAAGATTCCATTTTGTCACTGTGACCTGTAGTCGATCAGTGCCTTGCAATGGATGAAGCGGTGTTTGGTCTTCTCTGAGTGTCACTCATTGGCAGGTTATACAGTGCATCTCTCACCAATTTGAGACGTGTTCTTTGACGCTGATTTTAACCATCCTTTCTACCAATGTATGTGTTTCCGCAACTGCAGGAAAACTGATAGATATAATGGCTGGTAGAAAACATAGGGATTTGCTTTTCGCCGGAGATAGAAGTAACCTAGTCGGTTGTGAGAGTAGAACAAGCTTTGCTGCAATGTATTGAATGAACGCTCACAGCTCATTGTTGATCAGCCGTCCACACCCAGTTCTATGTGTACAAAAACAAATGACTGTCAACCTTTGTCTACCGTGGGTTTACCCGTGAGTACCAATCACGATTCCACGTTTAGTCAAAATACCATTCAAAAATTTCCAGTTTCTTGTTTAGTAGCGCGGTCAACGAATGTGCGCAGTGCAGAATAGCTAGGCTATACAGTCTGTTCGCCACTGAGCCGCTTGTCTCATCAAACATTGTGAAACATGACTGTCATCCATTGAAAGAAATCACATGGTAGCAAACTTCTGAACGTCTATGCTACTCTCCTCTCAGTGAGTTAGTAGGACACCCTGAGGCACGATTCACAGTAGCGTATATTTCAAAGCATTTTTTGTTGTAACGCTTCACCCAGTTGGATTGAGACAAAAAAAAATTCTCATCACTGTGCGCACAATATTGCTTCAGATGAGTTAAACATCACTCACTAGTGATAGAAGCTTTCGCATTACAATAGCTTTTTCATCCGACCCCGTCTGAAGAAAAGCACTAGACCTGACTTTCGGTTTTGTTAGAACCGGTCAGTAATGCATGACCAGGATTTGAAATAGGACCATACTTTCAACGGACAACCGTGTTGAACATTGTGCCGTCAGCCTCACGTTACGCACGGTCGAATTATCATATGAAAACGTTATGCTGCAATCACTTGTTCAGAATGGCCGATCACCTCAGTTAACAACAAGGAATCTCGAGTACGGCGTTTCTTTTCATAAATGGGCTAGCCGAAGTATCTATGGGAATGAAGCATCTACAACTACTTGTGAGTGATGTCTAACTTATGTCAGTCGAAATTCTCTAATGTATTTACACAATTCCAATAAATAAGACTTTTTAATAAAGTAGAAAATGGTTGGCGAACAGCCTGTTTTCGGCTGTTCATCATCAGGCCAATAAAGTTACAGTTCCTATCATCAACGTTGCCAAGCGAACAAAATCAGGAACACTTTGTTACATAATTACATGAAACGGTATTAAATTGGAGAGCAATTTGGCGATCAAATTGACCTCCGGAGGTGTAAACTGAGTAACATGGAACCGTGATAACCGTAGAGCTTGGATAAGTTATTTCTGAGCGCACCACTGTGGACTGCGCAACTCAATTTTGATCGTTTCTGCCCCAAAGGCCACAGTTGGTTCACCTGGTCCGAGGGTTCTTCCACGTCAGAAGTGAAGCTTGTTGCAAACACAATGGTCATTACTCATACGGTAACAAAGTGATGCCTGTATGGAAGTCGAAAATGTTAAATAACTTCGCACTAGGCGTGACCGATCAATCATATCTGAACACCAACAAGCTAGTCTCACCAAAACTAAGGTCGGAGTGCAAATACCTGCTAGGACAAGGATAATAACTATCGGTGAGCCCTAATAAGAGCGAAACTCGAGTCAGCGCTTCCTTACGAAGTATGCGGCCGAAAGTTTTATCTAAATGCAACGACTGTGATCGAATGCTGACGGCGTTCAGTTTGAAATGATAATCAAATTTCCCGAAATACAATACAGATTTTTAATGATTATTCACCTGAATCACACTATCCGTGTTCGCTGGTGTAGCAAGTGAACAAATATGGAAAGCAGCCATAGCTAACTCCGCTAAACTTATTGAAAACAGTTAGGAGATACGATCAAAAATCCTTAATCAAGCGGTCGTGGATCACACCAGAAGTAAAACGAGCCACTCTTAACAAAATTGGATCAAAAAGAGAGAAATAATATGCATTGAGGCAAACGCACAGACCCAAACGGATGTGTGCATGATGTTTAAGTTGAAACCACACCGTATTGTGAATTGCAATTTTCCTACATTAAAGCACGATCGGTGGTATATATATGTGAATTGGACGGTTGTTATCTTGATTTACTAGACTACTTATCGTTACATTAGTTATTCAGGAGGCAGACATCGGTCAATTCAATCAGTGTGCTATTCAGTTTTCACAAATCACCCAGTTGTCTGTAGTCTTTTTCGATAGATAATCGTTAAGTTTCTTTCGTCATTCACTACAGATACGCACCTTCGTTTTACGTACTTGCAACGTTCAGTGCACTTCTGGCCACGTTTCTCCAGTTTGTATCCTGCTAAATGATAAGAAAATTGGGTAATTTGAAATGAATTCCGGAGAGACAAACATGACTACTACCTTTACTCCAATTCCGTTGCTGCTGATAGGCACTTTTGAAGGCAGTTAACCAGCCATCAGAAATAAAACTGCAGACGTGCGTTTCCTGGTGATGGAGACAACCAAAGAACGGAGAACATTAAGGCAATTTAGTTGATTTGAAGAGATACGTTAACAACTGCGCTGAAGATTTTCCATTAACTAACCGGGAAATGATATATATGATTGACATGTTGAGGTGAAGCTTAGCAGAACGTAATGGTTACCTTGAGAGAGATTTTTCAGTCGACGTTTTATTAACGAATGTACCAGACTGGAGTGTTGGTCTCGTTGGAGACTGTCAGTGAAGCATACCCTTATTGTATTTTGTTTAAATAAATTAATCCAATCCAATGCCTGGTTGGTGATGTAGTGATCAACGAGCCCGCCTAGCATGTTTCTAGATTGCAATTCAAGTCGTGGTCAGAGTAGGGAGACACAACTGACAAACTCTAACAAGAACGAAACCAGAGTGCAGTACCTGAAGTTACAACAGGCAAATATTTAGTGTAAAGATAAGACTACAACAGTTAAATTTTTACACAGACATTAACTTAACAAAGACGTTCATAAGATAATTTCTTCAAAGGTGACCACTACTAACCAAATACATGACATGGAAGTCATCACATTATTGTACGATGTGGTGCAAACAAATAACAATTTATATTTCTTGCGTACAGAAAAAATACAGTTGAATTGAGGCAGTTTGGACAAAATCAATAAACAGGATAGTGGAGCAGTTTCTCAGCAAGCGTATCTAAAACGACACTGGTCTTGAGATTAATACAAGCGGTTAAGGTCGTACGGAAGACAGCTGCACTAAGGGACGTGCTCAAGTAGCCTAGTTAACTGCGAAAAATCTTTCTCAGTAGGTACAGATAAAATTTTGAAAAAAACAGTCAGACCAGCCTAAGATAAATCACACAGCTGTAATGCAAAATATAAGGGTTGGTTTGTGGATTGAGTTCTGAGATGCGATACCTAAGTTGCTATCATTCTCGACTTACTGAAAACCGTTGTCACAAGAAGTGAGGAGGTAGAGTTGTGAGATAAGATGATACCGGACATTCATCATCGTCATCATCATAGACAATAATACATCGGTGGTCCTCACTTATGATTAACTGGCATACAACCATGAAAAGAAAATCAGGTCTTGACCAAGGACAGGAAAGAATTGGGACACCGGACAAAACTGGATTAGTGAACCTCTTCGCTTTTCAGAGGCAGGCTCTACGTGACGAAACAGCTATGAATTCAGAAGGAACCATCTGGTAGTATACCAGAGCGTTTAAACTTTGGTTAACATTTCCAATTCCTGACAATCCATCTGAATGCATATTATAGGCTAACCTGAAACTGCGTAATTGTTTTGTTCTATAACCTATTAAGAGCCCTCATGTATCAGCTGAAACACAAAAAAGGTTGACGTCGCATGATCGATTTATCAGACAACGAAGTATAGATCAGTATCAGTACTTTCTAGTAGCGCTGTATTTGACGTTATCCCTTCATCCTTCAAGTTAGTAGGGGCGAAAAATACAACCTGACCGAAAAGTGACCAACAGAATCGGTTAATTACGTAATAAATCCATGTCCATGCTTTCCTGATAGGTCAAAAAGGTTGACCAAAGCAGACACACATCCAACATTAGACTTTGTTCTGTTGTTGTAACTTTATAGCACGACTGAGTTTCACTTATTACCGTTTGCGTATACGCAGTCTGTTGCGTGTTCATGGGACTTATTCCTTCTCTCTTGTGCATTTTTATCGTAATAGTGCCCGTAACTAAACCACGGTAAATCATGTGACGTTCGGCTGTCAATATTCTTTTTTATTACTGTTTACTGTTTAATCGCTACTTGAAACTGCATCCACAGAGAGTCACGAATGTCTTACCGACAGAAAGCGATTCATAGTCGGATGTTGTAGTGTGCTGGAGAAATTGTAATGCTCGAAATTCGGGACTTCGAATAGCCCTAGAAATTGTACTCGGATTGAAACTTTCCATGCAAATAATAAGACCTCGTACTGGTCTCAGTAAGCAGTTTTATTCATGAGACAAGAAGTCGAATTTGTGGATGTGCAACAGTATTGAAGAAATCACAGTCTGTCAATGGCTGATCGTATTAGCACATACAAAGTCACAAACTTACGTTAATTGGTGCAATAAAGAACAAAGAAATCGGCGAATAACGGAAGGTATAACATTGAGACTGTTCGTCCAATTCTGATGTAATATCTTTAACGTGACTTTTGGATTGGTGACCTGTTCGATCTTCTATTGTGTCGCGGTTTGGATGGGCGGTAAATCGAGTAGATTTTCACCACAGAAACGGTGTATGTATGCTCGAAGGAGCTGAACTCGGTTATCAAAACATGGAGAGGCAACTAAAAAAATATATGTAAACGACGTATATAAAACAGCCGTATCAAGCCCGCTGACTGAGTTGGCCATTAATACGGTTTCAACGGTTATATTTTCAAATGCACGTTGCAATGTGATCGAGCGGATACGAACTCCTGATGAAAAGTTGCCGGTTCCAGCCTTACTCAAATTATCTTTAATTGACAAGTTCAGACAAGCACAAACACGAGCAGAGTAGAAGGCTGTCATAAAATATCATACACACATTGATGAGTAGTCTAGGAGAGTTGGTGAAGAGTCGAGAGAACCGAGACAATCGGTCGAGAAGAACATAATGATTAAATAAGGAATATATTGTCGATACATTGAATCGACATGCGAGCGGTGATACGGAGCGACAGCATGACGGAACGGAATACCAGTGCGTGGCGTAAGTCATACTGTCAAATGCGCCGGTTACTTGTTAGTGTCTATAATCATTCAGACAAGTGTTAAAACGCAAACAAACATTTGCAACAAATGACAAATGACAATTAGCAGTCAAACGTAGTCATTGATAAATGAGTAGCATCGCTACATTTGCTAGAAAGTTTGCCTTGATGCAAAGATTTCGGCCGGAGATGAGTGTTGCTCGGAAATATGGATCATTATTTCATGGTCTTTTGGTTGTAGTCAGTTCCAACAAGTGATCCGTGATTGACAGTGTCCACCCATGTCAGTCTGATACAATCAAGTCATACTTCTTGGAGGAATCATGTTATGGATTATGTGCTAAGGCTAAATATCAAAAACGATAAATCTCTTTCGGGGATTTTAACTAAAACGGATGTGACTTTACGCAGGAATAACCGGAACAATCACGTGCTGAAAACATACCGCAAATAGAAAAATATGACCTTTCACTGTCATGTACATAACTTCAGTATGTCTACTACAAGGGGAGTTCGAGCTATCAGCTGAAGAGAAGGAATACAGAATTTGCCTTGTTTTTCTTAAACCGGTCGTAAATTGTATCGTCCAGATTTCCAAAAAATAAGCCGCAATCACATTGTCGGCTTTCTGGCAAGCTATATGATCGTGTTTTCACGTACAGTGGGTGGCGTAGGCTGGTAAAGTTCTCTATTCGATAAATCAGTTTCGCGTTCATTGTGCTTCGTACGTTATCAGCCAACACAAGAAGTTCACCCAATAAGATACTACCACCAAGAGTCCGTAATTACGAAAACTAGTACACGTTGTGTATGAATTTACTAGCAAGTACAAAAACACACTTCTGATTGTCCTGGGCTTTATCGAACTGAAAAGTATTCGATTGGGCATTGGGTCCGCCTCCAGACATCCGTCCATGGTTTTCTACGGATAAGGTGAGCTACGAATTCAGTTCCATTCAGTACAATTCAGGATGTTGATCCTCGGTGTACTTGTTCAGGCAAATTACTATCAAAGGAGGTTAGGAAGAGTTCAGTACATATTGACCGATACGTAGAACTCAAGTCGTCGGTTATGCAATCGTCTTGTGGATGAAGCGTTAGTGTTCCCTTATCTGGGTAAATCAAACTGTTGAATAAAATGCACCCGTAATTTTGATAAACCTAAAGATGGGTGTGTATACAAACTGAATTTGTCAGGCGTCATACCACCGTTGAACTTTTGACAAGTACTGTGGCAAATTTGATAATATAGATGCAACATGACTACTTAGTTGATCGAAGCTTAATAAGTAGGATTTCGTTCGTGCAATTACTGGGATTTGTTGAAACATGTGATATAAAGATATGTAATTAATATTATTTGAAGTTATTCGATTACAGCATATATATATATGCACTACTTTCAACTGTGGTTGTTCTATGAGAGATTTCCTGAGTATGCTTCTGGAGAAAAAGATGAAAGGGACCATCTGCATCAGTTAATTGTCTCGGATATGACATGAAAAGATCCTGGCTCTAAATCGTAGATCAAGGCCTCTTTCATAAACTCACAGACTGAATATTCACATACTCGAGGTGAATGAAACAATTTGTTGTTGTTCTTGTTGCCCTATCTACGTCTTTGCGCTGATGAATTACATGAACTTTTGTTGAATATCGTTAACTCAGCTAATCGGTACTTCATTCGACATAACACAAGTCCATCGCATTTGGTATTTTCGTGATTATATTTTTTGCGGCTGATTGGGATGTGGAAAACAGATCGATGAATTGCGATTTCAGCACGAAATTTCCGACGGGGGAATCTGTGTGTGTAGACTGATAGGTGAGTAGTTCGGTGATCTCATCAACACACACTTTGCCAGCTGATAACGATTAAGTTCATACATTAGTTTTTATCACACTAACTGGAAGGAGTAAGTCGACGTTTCTGGACCACAAGGTCAACGGTTTGAGAAACAAGGACTTAAGATAAGGGCAGTTACAAACCATTTTATTCATTCCGAATCACTAGACACTACCCTAACCGGCTAGTAGAATATCGTACAGAATTGTACGTTGTCTTACAAGAAAACTTTGCGCTTCTCAGTGAAGTAGAGAAATAGCAAATATGGCGCGGTTTCATAACAATCGTTTAAACGAACGGTCAGTGACGTTCATTAAATCGGATCGCAGTAATCGATGCTTGGAAGTGAACGTGCAATGATTTGAGAAGCGTGCCATTTTCGTGTCATGTCTCGGTCGAAGCGAACAAACTCGGATCGATGTTGCCATAGATGGCCTCGTATGCGACTGCAGAGTCAATCGGTACAACTCTGACTGGCGCTTGTTCGGGTCAGCTCTGACCAGAACACTAAGAATGAGAATATGAAAGAACGAATGGAAGTCGGATGAGGTCCAACCATTTTCCAACCTCATAGTTCGCTTAACAAGTCAACGGGTTCTGTAAAACGTTCATTAGTTCATTACATAACACCACCCCGTTGTTGCATTTATTCGTCGGGGCATTGTTGACTAGACATTATCAGTCGATCTTGTGCGCACAACAATCTTTCAACAGGAAGTGACCAAGTGATTTTTAGAAATAGACCTGTTTAACCGATGACCCATTGTACTTAAGGAGCATGTCTGCGACTGACTGGTATCCCGCTGTGTCGCTGAAATGGACCCAGCGCTGTAGATAATGAGTGCAACCGTTTTTCCTAGGTGTCTTTCCAGGTATTCAAGTAGGTTACACCATGCCTCCTATACTAACCATTGAAATATTTAGTATTGAATCGATCTTACCGGTGGAGATGGAGTTGACCTGAATTACGCTTCAAGTGTCAAACTGTGAAGTTGAGAACTTCGATCGAATTTAAGAGTACATAAACGGCAGCAACGTACAAACAGAATCAATTTTTCCTTCAATTTAGGGGAGTATCAAGTACATCAACTGGTTGATTGTCGGTAACATATAAAGGGTAAAATAGATCCAAAGGTATCAAGAGCATCAATTTAGCTCATAACCAACGTCAAACATCGAGCCACGCTTCACTGTAACAGGAAACATAATTACAACAAGGGAACACAAAGTATGATGGTATGGGACAAGATTAACATAAACAGAGGGACCGATGGAAATGATCCGCCATGTGAGCCATCAACAAACAGCAGCGAACTCCAACACAACAAAGTTTGGAAACAACTTTAACACTGGGTATGCCAAATTTCCACGGAACGAACAAATTTAGGCCCGACGAAAGTAAAGTCATACTTCAGTAGGTTTTAAAAATGACTGTGACAATGATTAATTATCTAAAATTAGTCACTGTTTTAGTCGTGTTAACTAAGAAAGTTTTCATGAGTGAACAACCTGGAAAGGCATACTGGTGCCATAGGAGCGATGCCATCGTATTGCCCGTGGAAAGCATCGAAGTACTGATTTTATTAATTCAGTAGATTCGTTTTGGATCCGTCCCGCAGTTACCAGGATGGTTTCCGTCTAGTAGGAAAAACAACCAGTCCGCCAACGCGCTTGGAGTGAAAATCTAGTCGATCGCTGCCGTACCGTCAAGCCTATTCGTTTCAGCCCTGTCAGAGTCATTCACTAAGGCACGCATCTCGCGCCCGACCGTCCATGGCCTGGTTGCCGGCTCTCTTACACTAAGCTAATTTCAGGGCCAGATGGACAGGCGATCTGTCTGCGGTCGGACTTGCTCGCATTGATCGGCCCAGCTGGCCCAACGGAATCATTGATCGGTGAACCACATCAACATGCCCTCGAGTGTTACACGAAACGGAGGCAACCACCAGTATCTTTGATCGTAACCGACACATGACCTAGAGACACCTGGCTGATTCGACGGTTCAACACCTATTCTGCTGTTTGTGTCTCGATGACTAGCCAGACAGGCAATTTTGCTGTCGAACGAGCGCACGGATTGTAGACTGTGTGCACACATAGCACGGATGCACCGACGGGCGAAAGTTGCCATGTCCGACCCAGTCAAACAGGCCATGAAGCCAAGTAAGTGTCCGTTGGCGCACCCAGTTAGCTAGGCTATTCTTTTACGGGCACATTCTCGGACAACTTATGTGTGAGCTGCTCGGACTGAGCCTTGCCCAACTGCCTACAGTAGCACGCCTGCATTGATTCGAGCCATAAAACGGCATCGTTAAAAACAAAACATTGTTTAGCCTCCGAAGATTGTTTGTGTGACTTAAAGTTCGCACCAAATGAGACACACCAACAATCTGGTTGAGAACGTATGTTCGTCAGATTCTCAGAAGAATGAATGGTTGAAAACATTATGGGAAAGTACCATGCTCAGTACATAGTCGATTGTGTGTTTTGTCAATAGCAAACGCACACACTACTCTAAAGGTTTGTCGCAAATAAAAAGATAGTTTTTACACAGTATGGCTGAGAATTGCTCTTCAGCGTAAAGCGTGTGTGTGCATATGCCAATTCTCCGACCCCAAAGCAGTACATGTTAATTGCACACTTGTTGCAACATCCGCAGCATTGTTCCATAGTCACACATTTTGCCGCCATCTTGGACTTACAATGTATGGTAGTACACATTGATTTCTTGCTTTTCACCACACAGACAAATCATGTGTTTAAATTCTCAGATACTGTGAATCTCAGAGTTTCATATAACATTCAGGATACAGGGTTGTGATATAGTTAGCCAGTACATTCATTGTGCTGCGTTTTACAAGTGAACTTGCAATATTACTACTAATAATAATGTGATCAAAAGTTCCGTAGAAGTTTCAGTAGCTAGAAGCCAAATTTTAAATGTCGGATCCGTTTAGCATTATGGCATACTCAACAGCATAAAACGAGCAGGTGACTTTTGTCTATTTTTAAACGTCAAGATTATAGTTAAATAAGAGAATGAGAAGACGCAAAAGACCGCAGGAAGTAGCAAACATGCTACTCGCTGTTTGATAGGACAAGCTAGTTACTAGGTTGTCTTCCCCATGTACCTCACGCTGGGATGATACTAATATCTGTATAAATAGTGGGATTTGACAAATACACAATTTGTTTGTGAACGAGAAGAATGACACGGCTCTGAACCGTTGCACTTTACATAATTTGACAGCATGTTAGATACCAGATATGGTCGTTCTTAGACTCTTGTTTGTTACTGACAGCCTAGAGTCACCTAGGAACGGGAGGTCTGAACATATTTTGTTCTTCAGTACCGTTGCTTTTCTTGTTATCTCGAAACAGCGATGTAGTCTTTCTCAACAGGTTGCATGGGGTACTCATTAGTTTGTAGAGTATGACAGTGGGCTTAGCTCTAGAGCATAACTTTCATGTTCAGGGAGAAACATTTCTACTAGGCTTCTCTTATTTTGCATGATAGACAGTATAGTCATTCCGGTAAACAGCACATGGTTTGTTTCTTCCAATGGTTCTATTCAAGGTGAATAAAACAACCAATCGAAGTTGTGTAACTGTTTTCCATTAGGGGATTCGTTGGATTATGTTTTTGGTTCACTTTTCCTGATTACAAGGATTTTGAACTTTACCCAAAATCTCACAAATGGAGTGAATACCAGAGGGCTGAATTGGGTCATCCTTTGAGTCCACCAACAGGTCGGATATGACCCAGGTCGGAAATGCGATTAACGAACGTAGTGAGTCGACGTAAAGAGGTACCTCTGCAGGAATTCAACGGTTATTATCCTTTACGAAAGCCATCAGTTCGTTTGGTCGCACATTTGCACATTACTCATTTCATCGTGAACAGGTGGCCTGCAGAGGGAACGGTCGAGACGAGGGGTTTCTTGTGGTCGTGAATACTGGTTCGTCGCTTTCATGAGTTCATTCGATGCATGCTAAAACAATCAGCGGGGCTTTTCCTCAAGCTATTTCAGCATGGTTACTGCTACAGAGGCGGAATTTCAGAGAAGATGGTCAGGATCGGCCGAAGCCAGTCCACAATGGTAAGTATGCGTTGTTGATTCTGTCTTCCTGTCATGGATGATGTTTAACGAACTCTTAACACAGGTTGGACGAATGTATGCAATGGGGAAACATCCGCGATGAGTATATTCATTGTTTAAATAAGAGACGTACATCCTCAAGCTGTTGTGCACATGGTTTATTCTCAGTTTAGAATTTTATGTACTGAACAATGTGGAATCGTTTTAAACATGTTGGATTTGTGGTAAATTTGTGGAATATGGAGGTGACCATCGGCTTACAAACTGGTTGTGGACTGCGTAGAAAAGGCAATTCCATTAAATCACCTTAGAGGAAGCATTTCCGGATGCAGAAGTTCTGAAAAACAGGTCTTGGAAATCAATTTTGTGCAATCAAGAAAAGCCTCCGTTCGACAAGAAAAGTCAACCCCAACAGACAAAAGTATGGTGATTCGTTCGTTCATATTTTTGTATGGTCGGTTGAAAAATGTAGAATATTTTACAGTCAACAAGTTTTTGGTGATTGATGGGCAACTAACGCTACCGTAAAGTAGGGAGCTGTGCAGCTATATATATAAATAACTACTGGGATTGTGTGTACGATTTACACGGGAACTATCGAATCATGCACTAGCCTGTGATGTATGTACTGGTAGTAGGCGCGAGTGTGAGTGAGACAGTAAGAAACTCGTGTATCAGTGCATGTTTGTTCGGTAACATTTTCTTCTGCTAGGATACTTCGTGTCACTGTCGAGGTGAGCGGTGGCCCGAGACGGAGTGCTTCTTGGCCAGGTCGAATGCGACTGTGGTGACGATGATGATTAAATTCTACGAAATACATGTTATTTCGGGTGGATCGTTCGGACTAGAGTAACTGAGCTTCAGTTAATGAATTTTGACAGATAGATTATGTTTTCTTGTGTAACGCTGCTGACGGTTGTTCGAATATATATATATAAATATATATAACTAAAAGTCGAAGTTGAAGCAGGAAACAGGTGTAAATTGAGTACATCCAATGCGAACGCAGCTGGTAGTCAGACAACGAAGCGGGTGGATTCATCATTTTTGCCAGGGGAATTAACACTTCGAATAATAATCACATAACTTAATTAGACTATAAACGCACTGCGAGAAATTCGAACATCTGTTCGTTTTTGTTATGTCGATCACCGGGTGACTCGCTCACTCTCTGTGCTTTATGGCATTTTTCTACTCATTGATTATTTTTAGTCTTCTGGCGTTGCGATCGTGTGGTTTCGCATCAGTTGTGCTACTTCAGTTTGTGTTACTTCGCGTCGCGTGCTTCTTTTTATGATTATGTCATGACGGCTGTGTTTCCATACACGTCTGGTCTGAACCGAATCATGTGAATGCCAAGTAGTAATGTACTGTCTGGGTGGTCATTTTAATTTGCCTTTCTGTTGTTAGTTACTCCTTCACGTGATCACAGCGGACTATTTCAGGAACAGACAACACAATTTTGTCTTACAAATCTTTACGCTCTGCTCATCGGCCAATTTTGTATTTTTGAGAAGTCTAAGTGCAGCTTTGACACCTGTACATTTTATCCTTATCTTAGATTTGTTTGTCTTATGTTGACTGCTGCACCAAAATGCTATTCAAATGGTTTGGATTATTCCCATTGTCATTTTTGTTTCTTTTTCTACTATTGGCTTGGAAGACAGTTAACGAACATTCATGACATGTGGGTGTATGCATCTCACTTAGTTGTCCATCCAGTGTGAACGATTTGATTCTCAGATCACTTCCAACACCAATTGAAATTCACGCGTACGAGGATAACTCTTCAGTTCCTCTACCATTGGGGAGAAATATGAATCCCGCAGATGATCAAGTGGCGTTTATCTTCTTATTGACTGTTGTGGTGAAGTTTTCTACTCTTATTTTCTACTTAGTTGGACTGGCAATCATTGGACTGCAACTTTCGCATTCCAATTAGACCAATACGATGGAAAACGTCAGACGTAAAATAGAACCCCAATGAAAAAGCGAACTCTGAAGCCACTACGCTGAAGTTAATTTGCTTCCAGTCGACTGTACTTATAATGCATTTCTGTTTTAAACGAACTTATCGTAGTGATGGTTCCTCGGTATTTAGCAGTACTTCAGTTTACTTTGAGAAGATATATTATACGCTACTCATATATTGGGAAGTGTGTACAAAATATTTTCCACATTTCTAAAATTCTTTAGACAAATACAAAACGGTCTTAAAGTATACGTATGCCACCCAGTGCAATCGGGTTGTTACTATGAGCCTGGACATACAATCATTTCCTGTTTCGCACTGCAACTTTTCAGTCAAGAGACGCACCTGGCTCGGATATATCACTAATAAAATTATGTGATGCACTTACAGTAGGAAATCATCAGAACGAACATGCACGATCGTGATCTACTTATATAT
>JTDE01004626.1:36743-53194 GCA_014338405.1 Paragonimus skrjabini miyazakii | reverse complement strand
CAGCACACATCAAGTTCCAGACTTGAGAGAGTACTTGCCAGAGCAGCCTGCTGACTGACTTGTCGGAGAGTGCGGATATTGAAGGCGCCAATGTTTACCAGTTGTCTTGGCCTCAGAAAACGATTATTGGCCGAAGGCACATGGAAGGCAGAAGGAATGGGGAGGGGGGGTAAAACAGCAGGAGAAGGTCGTGATCGGTTAGTAATGTCACTGTCGAGAGAACGTTAACTTCTGATACTTGTCGGTCGTTTATGCCACGGAGGGGGGTTGACTTGAAGGACCGTACCCCGAGCCAGTGACTGAAGAGTCCGACTCACTTGGCAGTGAGGGGCTTGCCTAGCCCGAGGGTGCAATGAACAAAACATTGATGTCTCATTCTGAGCACTGTTGCGCGCAGTGGATATACCGGAAGCTGCATCAGGCTTTTGCGAGGTACTTGATATTTTTCGACCGTATTGGATAATACGCCAGCGGTTGCGGTCAACCGTTGAGCGATCGGAGTGCTCTTTGTTTGAGGGTACCTTTTCTAACCCCCCTCCTGATACGGAAGACAGCAGTGGCGCAACTATGATAATAGTTCTGCTGTATGCCCGTAGGATCGTGCCTCACTACTTAAGCACTTCTACGCGGTCAGTAGTGCGACACACAATCCTATGAGTATAACTGCTTCTCGTCTGAATGCTCCCCTTTGGCATGTCTGACAAGGTTGCACCTGGAAGGACCGGAGTCCTAGTCAGCATAGCCCGCCGGATCAAAACAGTACACAAGCCCGACCACCTTGCCAAAATGGTGGGGTTCAGAGTACAAGACGTGAACTGATGTCTGTGTTCGATCGTGCTTATCGGATGGCACCAAGGGGTTAGTGACGAGGAGGTTATGAAGTTGATATTTGGTAGCTAGTTTTTTTTGTTCTTTCCTTAGATGGTTAGGTTATGTACTAAGGATGCCAGGTAGTCGCTTGCCATACCGGGTGTGTAAATAGTAACGTGTTGTAGAGAAATAAAGTCGTTCATCAAGGGATTGTCAACTATAGACCGCATTCATCTTCCTGGCTGGAGACCCCGCGACTCAAAATCGGTGGTTTGTGACGTTAGATGAAATGGCGGCTAATCCGGCTCAATGCCTGCATGCTATAGTTTGGTTGCGTTGTCTGTGAAGTGAGTGCATTTATTGACGCGAGGCAGTGTAAGCCGTAATGGAGGTGTTTTGCTGATGACGCCTTTCTTTCACTTACAGCTCGGTATTTTTGTTTACAATGTTTATGCGCCCTGTTACTGAATGCTCGAGTATAGACTTAATAATTTTTAACAGTTACACCCTTTTCCATCCCTTTCTTCTCTCCTCCTGCACAGAGTTCGCTTTTTCTCTTCATGGTTGTTTGGTAGTTAAGCGTCATTGAGTATTACTGATATATTGTTGTCTGTAATGATGTTTGATCAGCAGAAAGTGGAAATGTTGACGAAATGCTGGAACCCTCTTTAAGTTGTATACTTTGCGACTTCTCCACAATGTAAAGTGATTCTTGACAGTGTTTCCATTCCTTATCTCGTTACAGTTTGGTGATATTGACAAAGATACGGTTTTCTCAACACCATCAGTAACTTTGATTCAGGCAATAAAGGCAGGAGATAATCGAAACTAATGTTATTGGAAGGCGTAGTTGTGTGGTGTTTGTTCTTGAAGCCCACTCATGTTTTGACTGCACAGAGCTTGACAAAAATCGAGTGAAGGATCGAGCTTGACTAAGCTCAAATTGCAGGTAGAATTGCTTACCGGTCCGGCGCATGTGGATCGTTTGTGATCACATTCTTGGGACGACTGCCACTGGTTTTGTTCACACATGGCTGCAATTCACTCGGACTAGCACACTGCCCTTCAGTTTTCACGTAGTTGACAATAGTCTGGTCACCCTTGAAGTGTAGTAATGCGCCTGATCAGAACTGTCATAGTGGCAGACATTGCATCACCTAGTAGCCTGAATTTGAGGCTTACTCAGTTATGATACACCACGTATCTAACCCGGATTTTACGTACAAATGAAACGTTATATTCTGTTTTGTCTTGGATACGATTAATTTACTGCGATCCTGTCAGTTGTGGGGACTTATAATAGGAAGCGTGACAAAGCAAGCCGGTTTATGCCATTCTCTTCGAGACCAAAACGAATGTCATTTTAACCACTGATACGCCCATTCTGACAATCATCCAATCAGAGGGCAGTGACCTATTGATTTGATGCCACCAGGTTACTAACCGCCAGTAGTGTAAACGTTTGATTGTACAGAGTATGTCGGCCTTCTGCAACTGCGGGGATTCGACCGCAACATAATTCCACTGATCACTAATCAGTAAACTGTTAATGCTGGTCTTTGGCTGGTCGTTCTGTCACCATAGTTGAACAGAATGGAACTAAGTGTGGGAATACTGACTAGATACATTAGACTTTTTCCTTTGTTGATGTTTCTCTTTATATTTCTGCAACATGTCCCCTCATTGCTGAATCACGTGAGTTGTAACTCACTGGCTTTTTCCTCACTTACATCTTGATACGATCAAGGAGTGTTGAAAATCACCGACATTCGTGGCTTTCCAAAGGTGACTTTCGAGATACAATACTTTGATTCATAATTCACAACAAACCCATTTGGACACAATTTTGCATCAATTTGAACGTTGCAGATTTACGTAATAAAATTGGTGATTGCGGGTGGACCGTTAATAGCCATCACCGGGAGCATTTCAAATTGTGAATAAATGATTGACAACAGTGATCAGTGTTTTATGCAGTGGTAGCTAAACTGAGTAGCACGTTGCGTGTGGGCTAGTCACCTGTTTTCCGCCATTTACAGTTAGTTACGAATTGAACCTCGTTCACATTTGATCGCAGCCTTCACATCCAAATAAACTCTCCATCCAGCCTCTTTTGAAAAGAAGCACTGGACTCGAGTTTCGTTGTTGTCGGAGCCCGTCAGTAGTGTGTGCCCCTGCGATGGTCGAGATTAATTTTCTCCGTGCTTCCAAATCGGCCGTGGTTTGCAGTCGCACTCTGCTACTGTTGGTACTTCGCAAGAATCTTGTTTACTCACGATGTTGCAGCAGTTTGAACATTGACTGTAATGTTTGTATTTTAGTGATCACTCCTCTAACAACCCACTAGTTTGTGTGGACATAATCCATTTCAGGTTGCAGGTTTACTTTCTGCGCACATCCCCATTTTTAAAGTAACTTTGTACGACCAACTCCTATTTTTATATGGACGTGTGGAGTAACACACTACTCGGTCAAACCTGACTAACAATTCAATCGATGAATATTCTCTTGGGTAGCAGCTTAATTCCGTACACAAAGGTGATAAATACGAACAGAGACAAGGCGAATCCGGAAATGTTTTTTTTGGTTTAATGGTCGCATTCTTGTGTTTGTTTGTTTTTAATGTGCATTATATATATTCTTCCCTTTTTGCAACCGACCTCACTATATTTTGTTATACTTCATCTGAACACAGCTGGCCCAGATGATGGCTCACAGCGCGGAAGAGTTTGTCCGTCACGTTTGGCTCAGAGGTTGGCAAGTAGTCCATCATCGCAGTTTGCCTGCATGGCTCAAGGACAACGATTACATCTTGCGCTATCATCGTCCTCAGTTGAACACGTGTTGGGCCTGCTTTAAATCCATATTTCGAGTGCATACTGAGACCGGGAATATTTGGACTCATTTGTTGGGTAAGTCTGGTGGTTTGTTGTTTCGTTTTGGATTTCTGTTCCGAAATTTCCCGTTTATGAATTGGTCGCGAATTTTAATGCTGGCTGGAACATCCAGTTCCCCATTTGTTGTAATTCCGTACGTAGCATCGCTCTCTAGTGCAAACGTTCCAATCTGAGGTTAGGTATCGTGTGCCACATCAATGGAGCAGAATTTTGTTTTGCTTTTTTTTAATTTGAGTTTACAGTTTCGTATACACCGAGATAATTTTGATAGTCCGTCACCGTTGTTCTATGCGCACGTCATTTGCTTTCGTGGATTTGGTTCATTGTCAAAATATTTGGAGGATTTCTCTTAAATCAACATTCCAAATCCGGCCTCATCTCTATTTTCACTCATTAGAAAGAGGGTTAGTCATTTTGTGATTCAATTAAGCGTCTTTCATTGCAAATCAAGCCCGCAGTATCCGGGTGATTGTGACTGCCGACTATCAATTCCATGGTCGCATGTTGCAACCCAGTCACCGCAGCTGTTCCTGTTTCGATGTTGGTAAGCGGTGCAACGCTACATGAACACAGAGCTTGGAGAACTTGTGATGAGATGTGATGGCTTTACGGCATTGCTGGCAAACGCGACATTACGGTCGTTGACGTAAACCTAACTACCTCAGAGGTTGTGAAGTCTGCTTGTAACAAGTGGAGGTAAACTGTCAGGGTAAGCTAGCTGATCAGTGACCAGTTGACGAATCATCATTGTAGCAGTCAAGCATCAGTGCAGACCACGGATATATCGCTGTCTTTGATACTGTTGCTGTTGTTAACGATGATGACGGTAATGTTAATGACAAGGAGGGATAAAGTGCAACATTAGCATAGTCAAAATTTGATAGGACGTTCACCCACAGTAGCTGTAATGCAGTTGACCCCTACATTTGAACTGCATATATATTGCGGTTGTTTCGACGTTACACAAACATATTAAGGGTTGTGGTAGTTAATTTCCCTCAGAACCAAACAAGTGCCATCATCATCAGAACCGGAATCAGTTCGTCTGGTTCTTATTGGTTCTGGTCATGTCATAATGACACTGCGATGCTCACCTGGTAGCCAGGTTTGTGACGATATTCATGTGTGAAGCCCTGGATTGTTTTAGTGGGCTCCATTTCCGCCTAATTACTCTGACGTACAACCTGATACGCCAGTGGAACGATCGTTTCAGTTATGACCTGGTAGCCGAGATTGGTTCAGTGTGTGCGTAGAGTGCACTTCTTTACTCACCAATCAGAGTTCACAGTAGCTCAGAAGCAACGACGTTCGACTGGCAGTTACATGGTCTCCTTTGTGAACTTCCATCGTCGTGACAGTTCTCGTCTGCAGTATGTGCCGATAGTCATTTCCATGGTCTCGCTCCGACGCGCTAACCGTACGCCTGCATACTGGTTAGGGGACTTTTTCGTGGCTTGGCTGACGTTTTCGTTGTAGACCACTTAGAGAAGCCAGTTGAATGTGTTGCTTCTTTTTCAAAATGGCTTCTCGCCTTCATCTGATTAGTGAGGTTTTAGCATGATTTTTTGCTTTCATCGATTTTATACAGGAAACTATGGTTGTGCGATATCGTGACAGTGTTCTGCGTGATTGATTAAATCAATGTGCGAGAACGTGAAATGTGGTCACTCTCCGTCACTGGCACTGTCCTTTTTGAAGGAATAAGATTTACGGATAAGCCCTGCCCGACCGACTCAATGACAGCAAGGTGGAGTGGCGTGATAAAACTGCCACACATCTCCGCTGACAATGCTCATCCAGCATACTTCGTATGCGGTGGTTCTTGCACATGATTTTTAGTACATGCTATAGGTTTAAGCTGTCTGATAATTTCTAGTTTTCTATCTATGATCCTGTGTGTCACGCGGCAGCGAGAATATTTTGGCGAAAATATGGGAGATTTTTTTTGTAACTCACACTTCCATCAAAAACATCTCCTGTCCCATCACTTGATTTGGGTGACTTGCTAACGTCTAGTTTGCTTTATTGGACACATCCTACTTCAGTATGTTAATTGCATGGGCTACAGATTTTAGCTGGTGATGTGCGATTTGATTGTGCGCACACTTTCAGATCAACATCCCACATTGATCGTCGTAATCTTCGTCTGGCTTCACACAGTAGAACCGCCCAACTAAATGGAGGCCCGAACAGTTCACCCTTACTTATTCGTCCACCATGCTGCACTGCTCGATGCACATTTGTGAAGCTTGTATATCAAACTTATGTGACTCTGAAGGCGGCTATAGCTTCGTGAATTTTTGTACGTATAATCATCTGAGATATGCGTTTGAAGTTGGACTAACCACCAATCGGGTTCAGCGTATTTTGACAACAATCCATTTTAAAGCCACCAGATTTCTTCGTATATTTGGCCTCTTTATGCAGACTAGTGTTTTGTGTGCACGTGCATTTACAGTGCAGTGGGCGTTACTCTCCAGCGATTAAAAATGCAAGTCGGTGTTATACGTAAGAATTACTGAACCCTTCAATTATATGGATAGTTTAACCCAAAATTGGTTGTGATGCTCTGAAATAGAATTGTGCCCCCCTCCGTTTCTCACTGTTTGTAGTTTCATTCACTTTAAACAAGCGTTCTGCTTTTAAACTGCGTGCCAGGTATAATCTAAGTCCTGAGTCACGAGGAGCCCATTTCATATTGTGACGTCTTCACAGAGACATTGGTTGTAAAGCATGGGGTGTTCTATGAAGTACATCAAAGCCGTTGAAATATCACAAATCAGATGAGTCAACAGGACATCAATGTCTTACGGCTTCTGATCTGTCTGGTTTGCGGAGACGAGAGAATCAAAGGAACGTTTATTCGGTTCATCCACGAAGGACTTTGATTGGCGTATTGAATATAATTGGCATCAAGAAACTGCTGGAAATCAGTTCGAGGGAACGGTTCACTGAGCCATGGTGAACGCGTCAGTTCTGGCTAGGCGAATACTTGAATGAATTCCATATGGGCTGTGACATATGCCGCGGATTGTCCAACGGAAGACTATGTTTAATGGCGAAACGAAACTTATTTTTGTACGAACCTCTTGCGTTAATTTACTACGTGCACGACTTGAGAAAGGAACAAACGTTACATAGTCGACGTCCGTTTTGAGGCGGCTCATTGAGGTTCAACGATAATAGCTAATTAACCGTAAGAGGGACAGTATGAGAACTGCGGGTTAACCCGTCCACTATCATTCGTGGGTCTAATGCCCACCGGACAGCGGACATTCCAGTGGGTCAGTTGTTCAGTATATCGTGTTAATTTAAAAAGAGTGTTGCTTGTACAGTGAAACTGGAATCCATTGACTCGGCCTATGCATAGCCTTGACGTGAGCCTGTTCATGAAAACTAGGATTTTTTGGTCAGATAAGCATACAGAAACAGATTGTTTATCCATCAGAAATTGGACTACGGAACCCTGTTGATAGAGCCTGGATCGAAATTACGTAATCCCACCTGCACCATTTGATGAATAACATGATAGTAGTTCTCATTTCAGAACGTTCTAGTTAACTTCCAGTTGAGGCATTTGTGCATCGCTCTGAACTTTTTATTACCGCTGAAAACATCTATATACCTACATAAAACTGTATTTCATCTGTATCACTTACTGACGTGTGTGGAGCAAACTGATTTCCCTATAAACCGTAGCAATTAATACCACTACAACATTTAAATTAGTCTGTTTTTGCCCAGAATGTGATTGATCAAACGGTCTTAGGATTCTCGGTTTGTCTACTCCTCATGAGCACTGTATAAACACAATGTGTCTGCTGACCAGTTCGCTTCACGGACGACCGTGAAAGCCGGAATTTGCAACGAATTCACTTGTGTCCACTTAATTATGGTAGGGTATTACTAACATTATGTCTATACGGTTGATGAAACCAGAGATTAGTTTATAGCAGAAATAAATGTGTTCTGTTCACCACGCGCCAATTTTACGGTTTGTCTGTTATAATAGGTCATTCAAATTATTTTACTCGCTTTGTCACAAACTATACTTATAGGGCTAGTAGTTTCGATTTTACTGATTCGGTTTGTAATGTGAATCTGGTTCAGATTGCTTGTCTGTGACGGGTCTAAATAGGGCCATTTCCACAGAGATTGTCTGAAGGTATTGCACTTCTCCCCTTAAACTGAACCTGATTAACCATTTATACTCTTCTCTCGCCTGACTCGCAGTTCTTGGGCTCGATTTCTGTTTCTGCGTTATGCTGGTGTCACTCATCAAAGTCGAATTAGTCGTCCACTATTTCTGTGCTGATCACAAAAGTTACTCACATAATCATTTATCGCTTTTTTATTTGCCTCATTTGGTCTAAGGACGGGCGTGCGCTGAAAACAGAAAAGATAACTGCTTACTTCGACTTCATGAGATCGTTGCGAACTGTACCTTGGACATTGATCGCTGCAGCCCAACTCAGTAACACGGACCACTTGGCCCACATAGCGTCGACTACATGTTCTCATTCTGTCGGTTACCAATCACGAACGCGGAGATTTCACACACACACACACATCGATAGGCAGTGGAATTGTTCACACCATAAGTCAGTTTGATACGCGCTAACTGGCGAAGCCTACAGTGGTCGAGTGTTTAGAACTTATGTGTGTCTTCTATGCTGATGTTCCAGGTCTGCGATTCATAAGACAAGACAGAACCTACCTGCACATTGAAACCCTTCTGTGTAATTCACTTTTAACTGTTTCCGACATCATATGTGCCTTCGCTGTTGTGTAAGAACGTGAGTTGAGCAGAATAGCTTACCGCCGCAACTGTTGATCATCGATCCGTTCTACTCAAAGTAGGCTACACCGTCCACCATTGATTTTGGATCGTAGCGGTGGTTTGCTGGACTGATTTTGGGCAGCTTCTCTGACAGACTGCGTTTTTCAAAGTTATGCGGAGAAATAGGAAACTCTATTTTGAACAAGACGGACAGATTTTGCAGGGTATTTGATGGTTACCTCTCCGAAGCCGCTCGATCTGATGAGTGCACATCAGTCATCTATCATATTGGCGCTTGTCAAAGCTGAAGTACAACGGTCTTGCTGTCTCGACCAAAGAGATCTAAACGATTTCTACATCGGAGACATGGAATAACCCAATAACGTCGGATTCCCCCTAACCTTGAGGAAGATGTGTGTGAATTGCCAACAGTGAGACGAAAATTTGAGAGATTATTCAAATAGTTTGAGTGTAATCTTCTAACCCTTCCAGTTTTTTCAAAAGGAAACCGGAACAATACTAATCCGTCCATTACTGTGTGTCAGTGTTGATCTACGTGGCCAGGTCGTGTAGCTTTCGTTAATGCATAAGATATAACTTGATTAGCAGTTGAATGATCTTTTTCAAAGAGACTTCAGGATTGATGAATTTCCACAGGATCGGCACATCGACGTTTGTAAATTTGAACTGATCACAGATGAAGAAACCGATCACAGTAGGTGACTGCGGTGAGTTAAAACGATGTCCCAGTTTCCAGCGCATACGAAACACTTCGTTCTTGTTCCTGCGTTGGCAACCCTGCTGAGATCGAAGCCTAATGCTCAGCTCTTGGAAAGGTGTCCACGGTTTGTGAGTTGAGGAGTCATCTTCCATGGTAAACATAGCTAACTGGGAGTGTGACGGACAATACGTCGTTGGTGGCTTCTACGAGAGATGAGACGAAGATTGATAATGACCGTTGTGATTCTCTGTAAAGCTGGAATGACAGTTATTGTCATCTTGACTCAGTAGTTTCGAAGTACGGTGACGTAGTAGTCAGAACACAATGATGTTGGACCGGTCCAACTGGAAGCGTGTATTCTGAAGAACGGATTTATGTACGTGGTTGACTCCTTCGTGGTTGCAAGCAACTCGGCGTCTGTTCTCAAGATTAACGCTATTCAGTGGATGCGCCTTCAGTCTTAGTGACTTTCTTCATGTTGCAACAAAAAGTCGTTCAATAAAACACGATCATTATTATTCTACTCAACTTTCCCACGCTACGCGCGCGCTCTTGTTCATGAAGCGGTATTCCAGTCTACACCACAGCGGCGATTTCCACTCACATCGTTTGCGCTTCTGCCTGGTTTGTCTGTATGGCTGATGCCTTCTCTCGTGGATTTTTGCTTGCCACTGCTCGTCCTTCGGTCCGCTTTCGTTGAGCGATGGCTCGTCTGGTCACTCGGGTTGTCCGCATTTTACTCTCTGTGGACTTTTGGCATATCTTACCGCCGCCTTGAGGCACTCCACCGCCTGTTGAAATAATTGCGCTTCCTGTTTGGTCATCCATCGCATTTTGCATTCCGTGTCTCCTCCGTTGGTAAAGTTTAGTGGAATGATGGCTTTTCTGGTCGCTCATATTGCCCGTAATCCGCTGGCTATGGGCTTTTGCTGGTATCCCCTTGAGTGTCGGAATACTAGCACCTCCGATTTGGTCATCCGTCACAATATGTTTAATGAATCTGTTGCTTTTACGAACAGTGTGCTGCGAGGTTTTATTCATTTTTGGGCCGGATGCCGTGAACCGTAATTGGTTTCAGTTGTGTTACCTGTTGGCAGAATTTCAGTGACTATGCGCGAGAATTTCTAACAAAAGCAACCAGCAATTCTAGCTTGTTATCGTCACTCCTGTACACGGGACCATATATTTGATGAATCTAATCGTTTTCACACTGAACTGGTCTTTTGACACCCGCATGTGCGTCGACCCGTTACATACCTCATCAAGACAGCTCTCAGTGTTGCTTGATCTTTGATTGGGGTCTAGTGAAACCTGTTTGATATCAACACTTTGTTAAGTAGAATAAGCGAAAAAATCAAGTTATTCAAGGATGTCTGGTATCTCATTCAGTTTGTTTCCGTTTCTACACCTGTCATTCGGATTGAAGGTCTCGAATGAAATTTTGGAAGCGTCTAATCTAAGCCCTAACGAACCTCATTGTGATTGTTTACATTGTAGCTGACGAATGTGATGAGGATGTAACAATCTTTCTGAAGTGATGCCTCAATCAAAACATTCGCTTATCATAAGGAAGATTGCTGTTTTAGGCTATTTGCTTACTGAACGTAAACTCGGAAAATATGAAGGTTGTAACATGGTTGTCAGTCTCAGAGGACTTGAAGGCTGTTTTCCGTTCGAAAAAAATGGCTAATTATCTGAGCCGTCTTCTTGCTAAAAGTACAGCCGTCTTGCACCCGAATCCTCAACGTGCTGACTTGTTCCGTGGGGGATGGGAGGATGTACACCAACTGCTAAGTACAGATGATCATCGGGATTTAAGCATAACCGTGCATTTCCGCTTTTGGTCTAGTGTTCTGGTTAGCCCAGCTGCTGTTACACAAAAGATAACCGATCGATCATTGTGACCGAAGCTTTTGGTCCATAGATCTGAGGGTCTGTTACAGTCGATGATTCAGTCTTTCTGCCACGATATCATCCTTGAATGGCAGACGGATGAAGGTAGCTTTCTGTTCCACTGGGGTAACCGGATCACATGACTTGATAGCAATCGTGTTCAGGGTTATAAAACGGTCGAGGTAGCCATTTTCTCCTGACATGTTAGCGATTGTTTTCAATTATTGTTCTACTGTCGTTGTAGAACAGATTTTCCTGGTTCTGTTGATAAGACATAGAACAAGGCTTTCTCTTCCGTTTGGCAGCATAAAATTATTAGTGTGCGTACTGTCCAGTTCACGTCGTCTTGCGGTGAATCGAGCCCTGCAAAATTCTATCTACATGTCTTTTCAGGCTTACATCTAGAAAATGGAACGGCTTATCCGACTCCGTTTCAAAAATGAATGTGATAGAACGATATGCTTGATTGAATGTTTGCGCAACATCGGTTAGTTCCTGGTCCTGGTTTAACAAAACAAAAGTATCGCCCATAGAAACATATTTTCAACGGTACGGTTTAGCTGTTGACTTTCCAGTTTGCCCAGGGACATATCTGCTAGTAGTGGACTCCGTCAATTTGTTGATATAACTGGTCGTTGAAATGGAATTTTGCATTGAGTGTACATCGCAACAGAAGCTCTCTTAACATTGATGTTGGTGTAACCATTTGGATATTCGACTACTCGACGTATTCGCAGATGAAATTGATAGTCTCTAACTGGGAGACATTTGTGAATGATGAAGATACGTCTAAGGAACACGTGCTTTTTGCGGATGTCAGTGTTTTCGATCCTGGCTACAAAATTGAAATTGTCACGTAGACTACGCGGACATAAGTTTTGACGAATTGGTTCATACTTTTATGCTGACCATTTTGCAGTCGCATGATAAAGTGAATTGGACATATCGAGCATTTTGTATAGTCTCCGGTAACGTATGTTCTTGCCTTCACAACCGGTAAATTTGTTTGACCGACCCACCTTATTATACGACCTGTACATTAAAAACGGAATCCTTCACCCTGCCATTAGGATCACATTTTTCGTCGATTAATGATGCGACCGAAACATTTGCTTAACTGGAAAACCTCAACTTGCACAGGCCCTAGTTACCGATCACTCATCAGTAGTGTTCTGACCTATTATCGTCTTTATTTAAGCTTGCCGCTACTGAATGTACTCATTTTCTAAGCCCTGGTCTGAATCCCGACCTCCACTGTAGTGATGCGAACTGCCTCTCATCAGACCGTGGAGTTGATCTCCATCATGTTTGGCCTCTTGGGAGATGATACAGTTGCCATTCTGTTTACACGGTTTTGGTTCTTTCCCTTTCGTGGACTTATTACCGGGTTTGGATATACGGCTAGACTCAGTCTATACGCTTGCTGTACTTCTGTGCACTGGTGGTTGAAGTGTAGTGAACTTGTGACCCTGAACAGTAACACTAGGCATACGTCTGTTTATCTGTTTCATTTGTAGCTTCGTGATTTCCATTTACCTTTCCATTCCTCTACTAATGCCTGCTCACTGTGCTGTTGTCTGTTCCAGGATGCGGTAGTTTTTTGGCCATTCTAGTCTACATTGCGGTGCAAGAACAAGCGCTGGTCCAGTGGCAAGACAAGGCTGTGTTCACCGCATTCTTCATCGGTGCTGTTGTTTGCCTTGGATTTTCCTGTCTGTTTCACACCCTATCTTGCCACTCAGAAATTGTTGGTCGACTATTCAATCGGTGAGTTTCTAATTTGACTGGACTTTGATTAGTGTGCCTATTTATTTGGCTTTGTGATACCTGAGAATTTCAAGTTCGAATTCTAACCCGATCGAGAGTGCTTTACTTACATTTTCGCCTGAATTTTTTAATTAGAATTTCGCCGCTCCTGCTAATGTTCAACATTCTAGGCGTTTTCAAATTTCAATCGCTCAGACACTCATCTCACGGCAGTCTCAAAAATACACGAACCTGTTAAGACTATCGCATGCTCTTTCTGCAAATTAACTGTCAACTTATGGACAATGTCTTGAGATATTCACCGGAAATTCGTGGTCTGTTCCGCATTTTCAAAGTTTGTCATCGAAAACGTTGTTGAAGACTTACATTTCGGTCGCCCTGGTATGGAGCCTCGTTTTAGTGACTATACAACTAACATGGAGTCCATAGTTGACACTTCTCCCATCAGCATCTTTGCTGAAGACAGGCCAAGTTTATTAGATCGAACTATCCTGATCGTCAAGAGTGAGTGTCATGGGGATCTTATGACCGCTTCAACATTCGGTTGTTCGCGGTCGTGGAGTCATTCCTTGTTGCTGAAGTGCAGTGGGCGTTCACATCCAACGAATCTAATGTCCGTTCAACAGCAGCCTGTTCGCCTATCTGTTTCAGCGTGCGAACGTTGAAAGCACCAACATTAGTTCGTGTTTTAGCCCTAATTAACAGACAATAGATGCCTGATACTGGGTAGTAAGAGATGGGACTTATCGGGACAGTGTTATTATGATTAGCCATATTTGTTGTTGTTGCTTTAGAGGAAGGGATTAGCCTCAGAATTAAATCTGGTAGGTCAGCGCAGCGGAGGTCAACAATAGCGTTTTTGTCTGTCCACCCTGCAACAGCTGCTACTTTGATGTGGTGATCAGGCTTGTGCACTGCGTCGATCGAGAGGACTATGATGATTGGGACTTCGGTCTTTCTAGGTACACCCTAGTCCTACGAGACAAAGCAGAAAACGGATGCACTCATAGGGTTTTATCTCGCACTGCTGATCGCGTAGGAGCGCTTACGCAGTAAGGCACGATCCTATGTGCATACAGCAGAATTATTTTTATAGTTGCGGCACTGTTGTTTTCTGAATTAAGAAGACGGGCGTTAGGAAGGGTAACCTTAAAGAAAAAGCACTCCGATCTCCCAACGATTTACCTTAATCGCCGGTGTATTATACAGTACGGCCGAAAAATATCCGGTATCGTGTTACTGCCATATGTAGCTTTACATAAATCCAATGCGCACATCATTCCTCCGAATGTCTGTATTTCAACACAGTCATATATTTTGGGGCAACCTCATGGACCCGGGTCATCCGGTTATGCTTACCCGTTTTGCTTTATCTCTTGCCCTGAGTTCATACACTCCTAAGTTCACTATATTTAAATGGCATTCGAGCGAGGAGAGGGTAGATAACGCTTACCATTACGCATAAATGAATAAATTGCTCAGTTCGCGTCAGGTAAAAGAGCTGAACAAACACTGGGAGTAAATTGTGATTAGGTATGTTCTGAAGGAGCTGTGTGTTTGTAACAGAACTGGATTTTCGTCACGTCGATAAGCTTCGTGAACAAGCGCCGTTCGCTTCCACCTGGTTCTGAATATAATGATGATCGTCGAGAACCTAAACGCATGCTAGTTAGAAGCTTGCGCAAAAACTGTAGGCACCACTTGGTCGAACAGTCGAAGAAGATTAAACATCTGGGAGTAGTTCAATATTTTTTTTCTGATCGGTGGTTGTGCTGGCCGTCGAGTCGGCGTAGGTGATACCATCCAATCGCGCCGACTTGACAAGTGGACTGAACTTTTTGAGGATCAGTTCAGCTGGTCCCAGCCGGACCATGTAGTCGCCGGGACCCAACTTGTCAGTTACTGCGTTCCAGTCGGTTCTCTGTCGGAAATAAAAGTGGCCTTGATGCTTAAGTTGTTGAAGCGTAACGATGCTCTCGAACCAGATATCCTCTTTCCTTTTCTTTTCAAGGATGGTGAGAAAGATCAACATCAGAACTGACGAACCCCCTTCGGACTGTTTGGGAACTTGAAGGAATACCTCATAACTAGCGTTTATCAACAGTACTCTCCGTTTTCAAAAGAGAGCCCGAAATCTGTGTGACAACCACAGAGGCATCAGTTTAATATCTGTTTCGTCCAAGTTACTCACTGGCCTCATTGTACGTCAGCTCATTAAGCCCAGAGAAAATCAGATACACGAAGAACAGGCAGGATTCCGATCCGACTGAGGGTGCGTTGATCACATGTTTACCTTGCGACGGGTCTTGGAACATCGGCATTATTACAGATAGCTGATGGTCGTGGTCTTTTTAGACCTAAAGGCTGCTTTCGTTTCGGTTGCCGGTAACTTTTTTGTAACTGTCTTCTTAGCAAAAGAGTACCAGGAAAATAAGTGAATCTATTGAGATCACTGTATGTTCACTGTGCAAGCGGGGTTAGAGTTTATGGACAACCGTCTCGGGCGTTTATTACTTTTAGTGGTGTTCCTTAAAAGAGTCCAATTTTCCCCTTGTTTACTTTTGTCATGAATGACACGGTGAAAGGTGCGCTTGAGAAATTCAGTGAGCTTGATGTTGAGCTTTTTACTGGCGCTAGACTGAACGACATGGAGTAGGCGGATCATATTGCCCTACTTAGACCCCCTACCGGACACATGCAAACCATGCTGAACAGGATGAATGACCGGACTGGTTTGTATGGAATGCGCTTTGGACCTTCAAAGTCCGAAGTGCTACTTCGAAACTGGGACATTTCGTTTCGTATCTTCTTTATTGCAGGCAATCCCCCTAGTGACCGAACACTTTTCTATACTTGGGTAGCACTGTCTCGTCAGCCTGTAGTATTGCTGATGAGATATCAGCGAGGATAGCAAAGACACGAGTTTCCTTTGTCAGCCTGCGTCATCTGTGGTGTCGAAAAGACGTTCCGTTATCTCTGCAAGGAAGGGTAGATGATGTTTGTATGCGTTTTGTTTTGCTCTGTGGTTCGGAAACATGGCCTACTCCCAACGAGGATGTCGTTAGAATTGCTGTGTTTGACCATCATTGTCTCCGCCAATCAGCCCACATTAAGTGGGTTGACCATGTGAGCAATGTGGCCGTTCGCCAGCGCGCATTACAAAACCCTCGGTATGCGCGATCAATTGGTCAACTACTCACGGAGCATAGCTTGCGATGGTTAGGTCACGTACATCGTATGCCAGCTAAGTGTTTATCGTATTGGGTGTCGTGGCCACCAAGTATTGAGACCCTGACTGTCCGATTGGGCAATGTACGTAGGTGTCCCCTGCCTGACTGGGGTGTTGGTAATCACTCAAATCATTGGTTAAAAACACTGTCGAAGTGTACCGCAGTCAATGGCGCACCTGCATTCATACCATTTCTAGTACTTCCGCTTAGTCATGTTTTAATAATTGTTAACCTTCTTAGTGACGTACTTTTCTAGGATATTTCACGTCACTGTTGAAGTGGGTGGCAGCCTGAGCCGTAGTACCTTATGGTGATGCTCATGGCGGTGGTGATGTTGATGACGATGATGATGA